>JALJCO010002762.1:102500-267057 GCA_023101725.1 Atherinomorus stipes
CCCCCACCAAGGAGAAAAGCCCCGCCAGCCTACTACACTGCATGAACAGATGGTGGACCGTCTCAGGTTGTAAACAGAAAGGACAGCCCTCCCCCGTGTCAGGACTGAGGTGTGCCAGATACCTGTTCGTAGCTATGGCCCCATGTACCCCCCTCCACTGGAGGTCCCCCGTTCTTTTGTCCACAGGGGGCTTGTACAGGGACCGCAAACAGCCCCTCAGGGACAACCCACTGCCAAAAACCTCTGTCCACTTTGAAGCCTTCACCCCTGCCAGAGACTGGAGACCTTCATGCTGATCTGATAGACCGCCTTCTTCCCCAACGTCTCGAAGACACCACACTCCGGGGTCTGAAAGGACAGCAGAATGTCCACTTCATCCTGCCACTGGCCAACGGCAGGAGAGACAACCAGGGACGGAAAAAGGTATTCAACCCCGTCCTCCCACTGATCCAGAACAGTCTGATCCTCAGCAAACGCCCTGAGGGTCCCCGGCAGCGAAGCCTGAACCTCCTCCACCAGCCGGACCAGCAGCCTCCTGGACCTGATGTTCAGCAGCTCAGACAACCGGGACACAGAAGTCCTCATCAGGTGACCCAGTTTCACACAGCCCCCCTCCTTCAGCCTGGACCTCAGGCTAGCAGAGGACAGAACCTGAGATGTAATGGAGCTGCTCCCCAGGAGAGGCTCCTCCAGGACCCACATCCCCACATCGGATGTTCCTCCAGGACCCACATCCCCACATCGGATGTTCCTCCAGGACCCACATCCCCACATCGGATGTTCCTCCAGGACCCACATCCCCACAGTCAGACTCCTCCAGGACCCACATCCCCACAGTCAGAGACTCCTCCAGGACCCACATCCCCACAGTCAGAGACTCCTCCAGGACCCACATCCCCACAGTCACATACTCCTCCAGGACCCACATCCCCACAGTCAGAGACTCCTCCAGGACCCACATCCCCACAGTCAGAGACTCCTCCAGGACCCACATCCCCACAGTCACAGACTCCTCCAGGACCCACATCCCCACAGTCAGAGACTCCTCCAGGACCCACATCCCCACAGTCACAGACTCCTCAAGGACCCACATCCCCACAGTCACAGACTCCTCCAGGACCCACATCCCCACAGTCACAGACTCCTCCAGGACCCACATCCCCACAGTCACAGACTCCTCAAGGACCCACATCCCCACAGTCAGACTCCTCCAGGACCCACATCCCCACAGTCACAGACTCCTCCAGGACCCACATCCCCACAGTCACATACTCCTCCAGGACCCACATCCCCACAGTCACAGACTCCTCCAGGACCCACATCCCCACAGTCACATACTCCTCCAGGACCCACATCCCCACAGTCACAGACTCCTCCAGGACCCACATCACCACAGTCACAGACTCCTCCAGGACCCACATCCCCACAGTCAGAGACTCCTCCAGGACCCACATCCCCACATCAGATGTTCCTCCAGGACCCACATCCCCACAGTCAGAGACTCCTCCAGGACCCACATCCCCACAGTCACAGACTCCTCAAGGACCCACATCCCCACAGTCACAGACTCCTCCAGGACCCACATCCCCACAGTCACAGACTCCTCCAGGACCCACATCCCCACAGTCAGAGACTCCTCCAGGACCCACATCCCCACAGTCACAGACTCCTCCAGGACCCACATCCCCACAGTCAGAGACTCCTCCAGGACCCACATCCCCACAGTCAGAGACTCCTCCAGGACCCACATCCCCACAGTCACAGACTCCTCCAGGACCCACATCCCCACAGTCAGAGACTCCTCCAGGACCCACATCCCCACAGTCACAGACTCCTCAAGGACCCACATCCCCACAGTCACAGACTCCTCCAGGACCCACATCCCCACAGTCACAGACTCCTCCAGGACCCACATCCCCACAGTCACAGACTCCTCAAGGACCCACATCCCCACAGTCAGACTCCTCCAGGACCCACATCCCCACAGTCACAGACTCCTCCAGGACCCACATCCCCACAGTCACATACTCCTCCAGGACCCACATCCCCACAGTCACAGACTCCTCCAGGACCCACATCCCCACAGTCACAGACTCCTCCAGGACCCACATCCCCACAGTCAGAGACTCCTCCAGGACCCACATCACCACAGTCACAGACTCCTCCAGGACCCACATCCCCACAGTCAGAGACTCCTCCAGGACCCACATCCCCACATCAGATGTTCCTCCAGGACCCACATCCCCACAGTCAGAGACTCCTCCAGGACCCACATCCCCACAGTCACAGACTCCTCCAGGACCCACATCCCCACAGTCAGAGACTCCTCCAGGACCCACATCCCCACAGTCAGAGGCTCCTCCAGGACGCACATCCCCACAGTCAGACTCCTCCAGGACCCACATCCCCACAGTCACATACTCCTCCAGGACCCACATCCCCACAGTCACAGACTCCTCCAGGACCCACATCCCCACAGTCACAGACTCCTCAAGGACCCACATCCCCACAGTCACAGACTCCTCCAGGACCCACATCCCCACAGTCACAGACTCCTCCAGGACCCACATCCCCACAGTCAGAGACTCCTCCAGGACCCACATCCCCACAGTCACAGACTCCTCCAGGACCCACATCCCCACAGTCAGAGACTCCTCCAGGACCCACATCCCCACAGTCAGAGACTCCTCAAGGACCCACATCCCCACAGTCAGAGACTCCTCCAGGACCCACATCCCCACAGTCAGAGGCTCCTCCAGGACCCACATCCCCACAGTCACAGACTCCTCAAGGACCCACATCCCCACAGTCAGAGACTCCTCCAGGACCCACATCCCCACAGTCACAGACTCCTCCAGGACCCACATCCCCACAGTCAGAGACTCCTCCAGGACCCACATCCCCACAGTCAGAGACTCCTCCAGGACCCACATCCCCACAGTCAGAGACTCCTCCAGGACGCACATCCCCACAGTCAGACTCCTCCAGGACCCACATCCCCACAGTCACAGACTCCTCAAGGACCCACATCCCCACAGTCACAGACTCCTCCAGGACCCACATCCCCACAGTCACAGACTCCTCCAGGACCCACATCCCCACAGTCACAGACTCCTCCAGGACCCACATCCCCACAGTCACAGACTCCTCCAGGACCCACATCCCCACAGTCAGAGACTCCTCCAGGACCCACATCCCCACAGTCAGAGGCTCCTCCAGGACCCACATCCCCACAGTCAGACTCCTCCAGGACCCACATCCCCACAGTCACAGACTCCTCCAGGACCCACATCCCCACAGTCAGACTCCTCCAGGACCCACATCCCCACAGTCACAGACTCCTCCAGGACCCACATACCCACAGTCAGAGACTCCTCCAAGACCCACATCCCCACAGTCAGACTCCTCCAGGACCCACATCCCCACAGTCACAGACTCCTCCAGGACCCACATCCCCACAGTCAGAGGCTCCTCCAGGACCCACATCCCCACAGTCACAGACTCCTCCAGGACCCACATCCCCACAGTCACAGACTCCTCCAGGACCCACATCCCCACAGTCAGAGGCTCCTCCAGGACTCCAGGACTCCAGGACTCCAGGAGTCTTCTTCTACACGTTCCTGCTCCGGCAATTCTTCTTCTACAGGTTCCTGATCCGGTGAGATTTCTTCTACACTTTCCTGCTCCAGTGAGTCTACTTCTACATGTTCCTGCTTTAGCGAGTCTTCTTCTACATGTTCCTGCATAGACATTGATAGACCCAGCATTCGCGGGTTTGAGACGTGCCGACAGAGCGGCCATCTTGGGTCAGACCAGGCTGCCGTCAGAGTGAATGCGTGCCTGTTGAGGAAAGTGGTATTTCTCATGTTCAGACCTGCTTAACCCAGTGAATTTTCAGCCGATTTCTAGATAAATGGACTGACTGAAAATGCCATCCTTTTATGGGCTGCACAGGACTGTTTGACTGAATTAAAGGATTGCATAACTTTATATATGACATTTTGTTTATGTATTGACAGTGGCAAACCTGCAAAGCATCTCCACTTTTCTTCAAATAGAGGAATATAAACCAGATCTTGCGTGATTATATACATTGTGTGTGTGTGTGTGTGTGTGTGCGTGTGTGTGTGTGTGTATATATATATATATATATACACACACACACACACACATATATATATAGGGTTCAGGTTCGCTGTAGGATGGAGAGATACAGAAATTCATTCCTGCCAGCAGCCATCACCTTAAAGAACAAGGCTGACTGACTTATTATTGTTATATCATTTCATATAAATGTTGTATCAATTTTTTAAAAAAAAGTGAGCTTTTCCAAATGCTGAATTTCCCTTCTGGGATGAATAAAGTATTTTTCATATATATATATATATATATATATATATATATATATATATATATATATATATATATATATATATATATATATATATATATATTGTGTGTGTTTTTTTATTCTTTTATTGTGTTATTAAAACACTATAAGCCTGACACAACAATAAAATGTAATTAATTAATAAATCAGTTAATGATCAAGTAATTCATTCAAATTTATTAATAATTCATTCATAATGTGTTAATTAATCCATTGATTATTAATTTATTGAGTTATTAGTTAATTTATTAATATTCATTAATAATATTCACTTATTAATTAAGAATGGATGAATTAATCATTCACTCATTTATTCTAAACTTTGTTAAGAATGTACACTGAATACATAGTAATACAAAAGAGTATGGGCATTACAAAGGGAAAAGGAAAGAAAAAGTAAATAAATAAAATCCTGTGTCAGAACTTTGCATAAAAGTGATTCCTGAACTCTGAATCCAGTTTGAATCAAGTGAATAAAGTTTGACTTGGTTCACTTGAGTTTAAATTGTTTTTGTTCTAAATAAATAAATGTTTTCCAAATAAAGTTTTTTTTCCAGTTTGTCTTGGTTATTAGAATGGTAGAGTCATTTAAGTGTTCATTGTGAAATTTTATTTCATTTTTTAATTGTCTTACATGTGATTAATCTGAGATCTGAGGAGCCTCCCGTTCATTCTGACAGCAGCCGTCTGACCTGTGGTCTGACCCAAGATGGCCGCCTGATAGGCACGTCAGCCTAGCGGCCAGCAGCGTCCAATAGGGGATTATCACGCTTCCGCGTTCCGGTTTCCGGAAGTTGAAACATTTGGCACTTCCTCTTCCGGGCCATGTTAACGACAGCCGTTCCTGCTCTGTTATACTGTTTAAATCGGATAAACTCCAAACATATTTAAGTTTTCATTCTAGACTGAAGTGATACTGGATCAAAAGCTGGATCAAAGCGATCGATTCACCGCGGTGAAGGGCTGAACTTTATAATAAAACACACGTTTGTTTGTCGCCGGTGGGGCACAACACCGGCACTTCACAGCATGCTTTTTTTTTTATTTTTATTAAATCTTTAAAGAATACAATCAGAATGAAGTCACAGGTAAAGTACAAATATAGACTACACAATCTTCAGACAAATTAAACGGAAAGGAAGAAAGAGAGGGGAAAAAAAATTAAATAATAATAAAAAAAAAAAATCCCCACAGTCACAGACTCCTCCAGGACCCACATACCCACAGTCAGAGACTCCTCCAAGACCCACATCCCCACAGTCAGACTCCTCAAGGACCCACATCCCCACAGTCAGACTCCTCCAGGACCCACATCCCCACAGTCACAGACTCCTCCAGGACCCACATCCCCACAGTCACAGACTCCTCCAGGACCCACATCCCCACAGTCAGACTCCTCCAGGACCCACATCCCCACAGTCAGACTCCTCCAGGACCCACATCCCCACAGTCAGAGGCTCCTCCAGGACTCCAGGACTCCAGGACTCCAGGAGTCTTCTTCTACACGTTCCTGCTCCGGCAATTCTTCTTCTACAGGTTCCTGATCCGGTGAGATTTCTTCTACACTTTCCTGCTCCAGTGAGTCTACTTCTACATGTTCCTGCTTTAGCGAGTCTTCTTCTACATGTTCCTGCATAGACATTGATAGACCCAGCATTCGCGGGTTTGAGACGTGCCGACAGAGCGGCCATCTTGGGTCAGACCAGGCTGCCGTCAGAGTGAATGCGTGCCTGTTGAGGAAAGTGGTATTTCTCATGTTCAGACCTGCTTAACCCAGTGAATTTTCAGCCGATTTCTAGATAAATGGACTGACTGAAAATGCCATCCTTTTATGGGCTGCACAGGACTGTTTGACTGAATTAAAGGATTGCATAACTTTATATATGACATTTTGTTTATGTATTGACAGTGGCAAACCTGCAAAGCATCTCCACTTTTCTTCAAATAGAGGAATATAAACCAGATCTTGCGTGATTATATACATTGTGTGTGTGTGTGTGTGTGTGTGCGTGTGTGTGTGTGTGTATATATATATATATATATATACACACACATACACACACATATATATATAGGGTTCAGGTTCGCTGTAGGATGGAGAGATACAGAAATTCATTCCTGCCAGCAGCCATCACCTTAAAGAACAAGGCTGACTGACTTATTATTGTTATATCATTTCATATAAATGTTGTATCAATTTTTTAAAAAAAGTGAGCTTTTCCAAATGCTGAATTTCCCTTCTGGGATGAATAAAGTATTTTTCATATATATATATATATATATATATATATATATATATATATATATATATATATATATATGTGTGTGTTTTTTTATTCTTTTATTGTGTTATTAAAACACTATAAGCCTGACACAACAATAAAATGTAATTAATTAATAAATCAGTTAATGATCAAGTAATTCATTCACATTTATTAATAATTCATTCATAATGTGTTAATTAATCCATTGATTATTAATTTATTGAGTTATTAGTTAATTTATTAATATTCATTAATAATATTCACTTATTAATTAAGAATGGATGAATTAATCATTCACTCATTTATTCTAAACTTTGTTAAGAATGTACACTGAATACATAGTAATACAAAAGAGTATGGGCATTACAAAGGGAAAAGGAAAGAAAAAGTAAATAAATAAAATCCTGTGTCAGAACTTTGCATAAAAGTGATTCCTGAACTCTGAATCCAGTTTGAATCAAGTGAATAAAGTTTGACTTGGTTCACTTGAGTTTAAATTGTTTTTGTTCTAAATAAATAAATGTTTTCCAAATAAAGTTTTTTTTCCAGTTTGTCTTGGTTATTAAAATGGTAGAGTCATTTAAGTGTTCATTGTGAAATTTTATTTCATTTTTTAATTGTCTTACATGTGATTAATCTGAGATCTGAGGAGCCTCCCGTTCATTCTGACAGCAGCCGTCTGACCTGTGGTCTGACCCAAGATGGCCGCCTGATAGGCACGTCAGCCTAGCAGCCAGCAGCGTCCAATAGGGGATTATCACGCTTCCGCGTTCCGGTTTCCGGAAGTTGAAACATTTGGCACTTCCTCTTCCGGGCCATGTTAACGACAGCCGTTCCTGCTCTGTTATACTGTTTAAATCGGATAAACTCCAAACATATCGAGCTGGCTAATGCTAACCTGCTAACAATAGTCCGCCAGCTACTACTCTGTTTAACTTTGTAAATCGGATAAACGCCAATGCCAAGTTTTCATTCCAGACTGAAGTGATGCTAAGGAAGAAGTGGATTAAAACGACCGATTCGCCGCGGTGAAGGACCGAACTTTATAAAAAAAACAACACACGTTTGTTTGTGGCCGGCAGACTGCGCAGTCGTGTTAGCAGGTTAGCATTAGCCAGCTCGATAACGTGCCTAACTTTGTGCGGCTGAAAACACAGAATCATCTGAAAGCGTCTCCTTTCTTGGCAGTCCCCAGTTGTTCCACTGGAAACGGGGGGGTACAGACCCGATTTTCAGATGTTTGTGTGTTTTAAGACGCACAATGTTAAGCACGTCAGTAAACATTAGCTGGCTAATGCTAGCATGCTGTGAAGTGCCGGTGTTGTGCCCCACCGGGGACAAACAAACGTGTGTTTTATTATAAAGTTCGGGTGTTAGTCTTCTAACAGAGTTAGTCTTCTTCTACACGTTCCTGCTCCAGTGAGTCTTCTTCTACACGTTCCTGCTCGAGTGAGTCTTCTTCTACAACTTCCTGCTCCAGCGAGTCTTATTCCACAACTTCCTGCTCCGGCGAGTCTTGTACATGTTCCTGCTCCAGTGAGTCTTCTTCTACAACTTCCTGCTCCAGCGAGTCTTCTTCTCCAGGTTCCTGCTCCGGCGAGTCTTGTACATGTTCCTGCTCCAGCGAGTCTTCTTCTACACGCTCCTGCTCCAGCTAGTCTTCTTCTACGAGTTCCTGCTCCAGCGAGTCTTCTTCTACAACTTCCTGCTCCAGCGAGTCTTCTTTTCCAGGTTCCTGCTCTGGCGAGTTTTGTACATGTTCCTGCTCCAGCGAGTCTTCTTCTACACGTTCCTGCTCCAGCGATCTTCTTCTACATGTCCCTGCTCCGGTGAGTCTTCTTCTACAGATTCCTACTCCGGTGAGTTTTTTCTACACTTTCCTGCTCTGGTGAGTCTTCTTCTACATGTTCCTGCTCCAGCGAGTCTCCTTCTACAACTTCCTGCTCCAGCGAGTCTTCTTCTACAACTTCCTGCTCCAGCGAGTCTTCTTCTACAATTTCCTGCTCCAGCGAGTCTTTTTCTACATGTTCCTGCTCCAGCGAGTCTTCTTCTACAACTTCCTGCTCCAGTGAGTCTTCTTCTACACATTCCTGCTCTAGCAAGTCTTCTTCTACATGTTCCTGCTCCAGTAAGTCTTCTTCTACATGTTTCTGCCCCAGTGAGTCTTGTACACGTTCCTGCTCGAGTTAGTCTTCTTCTACACGTTCCTGCTCCAGTGAGTCTTCTTCTACACGTTCCTGCTCCAGTGAGTCTTCTTCTACACGTTCCTGCTCGAGTGAGTCTTCTTCTACGAGCTCCTGCTCCAGCGAGTCTTCTTCCACAACTTCCTGCTCCAGTGAGTCTTCTTCTACACGTTCCTGCTCGAGTTAGTCTTCTTCTACACGTTCCTGCTCCAGTGAGTCTTCTTCTACACGTTCCTGCTCGAGTGAGTCTTCTTCTACAACTTCCTGCTCCAGCGAGTCTTATTCCACAACTTCCTGCTCCGGCGAGTCTTGTACATGTTCCTGCTCCAGTGAGTCTTCTTCTACAACTTCCTGCTCCAGTGAGTCTTCTTCTCCAGGTTCCTGCTCCGGCGAGTCTTCTTCTACATGTTCCTGCTCCAGCGAGTCTTCTTCTACACGCTCCTGCTCCAGCTGGTCTTCTTCTACGAGTTCCTGCTCCAGCGAGTCTTCTTCTACAACTTCCTGCTCCAGCGAGTCTTCTTTTCCAGGTTCCTGCTCTGGCGAGTTTTGTACATGTTCCTGCTCCAGCGAGTCTTCTTCTACACGTTCCTGCTCCAGCGAGTCTTCTTCTACAGATTCCTACTCCGGTGAGTTTTTTCTACACTTTCCTGCTCTGGTGAGTCTTCTTCTACATGTTCCTGCTCCAGCGAGTCTCCTTCTACAACTTCCTGCTCCAGCGAGTCTTCTTCTACAACTTCCTGCTCCAGCGAGTCTTCTTCTACAATTTCCTGCTCCAGCGAGTCTTTTTCTACATGTTCCTGCTCCAGCGAGTCTTCTTCGACAACTTCATGCTCCAGTGAGTCTTCTTCTACACATTCCTGCTCTAGCAAGTCTTCTTCTACATGTTCCTGCTCCAGTAAGTCTTCTTCTACATGTTTCTGCCCCAGTGAGTCTTGTACACGTTCCTGCTCCAGCGAGTCTTCTTCTACGAGCTCCTGCTCCAGCGAGTCTTCTTCTACATGTTCCTGCTCCAGTGAGTCTTCTTCTACAACTTCCTGCTCCAGCGAGTCTTCTTCTACAACTTCCTGCTCCAGTGAGTCTTCTTCTACACATTCCTGCTCTAGCAAGTCTTCTTCTACACTTTCCTGCTCCAGTGAGTCTTCTTCTACATGTTTCTGCCCCAGTGAGACTTGCACACGTTCCTGCCCCACCGAGTCTTCTTCTACGAGCTCCTGCTCCAGCGAGTCTTCTTCTACACACTCCTGATCCAGTGAGTCTTCTTCTACATGTTCCTGCTCCAGTGAGTCTTCTTCTATATATTCCTACTCCGGTGAGTTTTCTTCTACACTTTTCTGCTCGGGTGAGTCTTCTTCTACATGTTCCTGCTCCAGCGAGTCTTCTTCTACAACTTCCTGCTCCGGCGAGTCTTTTTCTATATGTTCCTGCTCCGGCGAGTCTTGTACATGTTCCTGCTCCAGCGGGTCTTCTTATACAAGCTCCTGCTCCAGCGAGTCTTCTTCTACAGGTTCTTGCTCCAGCAAGTCTACTTCTACATGTTCCTGCTCCAGCGAGTCTTCTACACATTCCTGCTCCGGCGAGTCTTCTTATACAAGGTCCTGCTCCAGCGAGTCTTCTTCTCCAGGTTCCTGCTATGGCGAGTCTTTTTCTACATATTCCTGCTCCAGCGAGTCTTGTATATGTTCCTGCTCTAGTGAGTCTTCTTCTACACTTTCCTGCTCCGGCGAGTCTTCTTCTACACGTTGCTACTTTGGCGAGTCTTTTCCTACAAGCTCCTGCTCCAGCGAGTCTTCTTCTACAGGTTCCTGCTCCGCCAAGTCTTTTTCTACAAGCTCCTGCTCCACCGAGTCTTCTTCTACAAGCTCCTGCTCCAGCAAGTCTTCTTCCACAACTTCCTGCTCCAGTGAGTCTTCTTCTACACGTTCCTGCTCGAGTTAGTCTTCTTCGACATGTTCCTGCTCCAGTGAGTCTTCTTCTACACGTTCCTGCTCGAGTGAGTCTTCTTCTACACGTTCCTGCTCCAGTGAGTCTTCTTCTACAACTTCCTGCTCCAGCGAGTCTTCTTCTACATGTTCCTGCTCCAGTGAGTCTTCTTCTACACGTTCCTTCTCTGGTGAGTCTTCTTCTACACGTTCCTGCTCCGGCGAGTCTTCGTCTACATTTCCCTGCCCGAGCGAGTCTTCTTTTACAACTTCCTGCTCCAGCGAGTCTTCTTCTACAGGTTCCTGCTCCGGCGAGTCTTGTACATGTTCCTGCTCCAGTGAGTCGTCTTCTACAACTTCCTGCTCCAGCTAGTCTTCTTCTCCAGGTTCCTGCTCCGGCGAGTCTTGTACATGTTCCTGCTCCAGCGAGTCTTCTTCTCCAGGTTCCTGCTCCGGCGAGTCTTGTACATGTTCCTGCTCCAGCGAGTCTTCTTCTACACGCTCCTGCTCCAGCTGGTCTTCTTCTACGAGTTCCTGCTCCAGCGAGTCTTCTTCTACAACTTCCTGCTCCAGCGAGTCTTCTTTTCCAGGTTCCTGCTCTGGCGAGTTTTGTACATGTTCCTGCTCCAGCGAGTCTTCTTCTACACGTTCCTGCTCCAGCGATCTTCTTCTACATGTCCCTGCTCCGGTGAGTCTTCTTCTACAGATTCCTACTCCGGTGAGTTTTTTTCTACACTTTCCTGCTCTGGTGAGTCTTCTTCTACATGTTCCTGCTCCAGCGAGTCTCCTTCTACAACTTCCTGCTCCAGCGAGTCTTCTTCTACAACTTCCTGCTCCAGCGAGTCTTCTTCTACAATTTCCTGCTCCAGCGAGTCTTTTTCTACATGTTCCTGCTCCAGCGAGTCTTCTTCTACAACTTCCTGCTCCAGTGAGTCTTCTTCTACACATTCCTGCTCTAGCAAGTCTTCTTCTACATGTTCCTGCTCCAGTAAGTCTTCTTCTACATGTTTCTGCCCCAGTGAGTCTTGTACACGTTCCTGCTCCAGCGAGTCTTCTTCTACGAGCTCCTGCTCCAGCGAGTCTTCTTCCACAACTTCCTGCTCCAGTGAGTCTTCTTCTACACGTTCCTGCTCGAGTGAGTCTTCTTCTACACGTTCCTGCTCCAGTGAGTCTTCTTCTACACGTTCCTGCTCCAGTGAGTCTTCTTCTACACGTTCCTGCTCGAGTGAGTCTTCTTCCACAACTTCCTGCTCCGGCGAGTCTTGTACATGTTCCTGCTCCAGTGAGTCTTCTTCTACAACTTCCTGCTCCAGCGAGTCTTCTTCTCCAGGTTCCTGCTCCGGCGAGTCTTGTACATGTTCCTGCTCCAGCGAGTCTTCTTCTACATGCTCCTGCTCCAGCTGGTCTTCTTCTACGAGTTCCTGCTCCAGCGAGTCTTCTTCTACAACTTCCTGCTCCAGCGAGTCTTCTTTTCCAGGTTCCTGCTCTGGCGAGTTTTCTTACATGTTCCTGCTCCAGCGAGTCTTCTTCTACACGTTCCTGCTCCAGCGATCTTCTTCTACATGTCCCTGCTCCGGTGAGTCTTCTTCTACAGATTCCTACTCCGGTGAGTTTTTTCTACACTTTCCTGCTCTGGTGAGTCTTCTTCTACATGTTCCTGCTCCAGCGAGTCTCCTTCTACAACTTCCTGCTCCAGCGAGTCTTCTTCTACAACTTCCTGCTCCAGCGAGTCTTCGTCTACATTTCCCTGCCCGAGCGAGTCTTCTTTTACAACTTCCTGCTCCAGCGAGTCTTCTTCTACAGGTTCCTGCTCCGGCGAGTCTTGTACATGTTCCTGCTCCAGTGAGTCGTCTTCTACAACTTCCTGCTCCAGCTAGTCTTCTTCTCCAGGTTCCTGCTCCGGCGAGTCTTGTACATGTTCCTGCTCCAGCGAGTCTTCTTCTCCAGGTTCCTGCTCCGGCGAGTCTTGTACATGTTCCTGCTCCAGCGAGTCTTCTTCTACACGCTCCTGCTCCAGCTGGTCTTCTTCTACGAGTTCCTGCTCCAGCGAGTCTTCTTCTACAACTTCCTGCTCCAGCGAGTCTTCTTTTCCAGGTTCCTGCTTTGGCGAGTTTTGTACATGTTCCTGCTCCAGCGAGTCTTCTTCTACACGTTCCTGCTCCAGCGATCTTCTTCTACATGTCCCTGCTCCGGTGAGTCTTCTTCTACAGAACCCTACTCCGGTGAGTTTTTTCTACACTTTCCTGCTCTGGTGAGTCTTCTTCTACATGTTCCTGCTCCAGCGAGTCTCCTTCTACAACTTCCTGCTCCAGCGAGTCTTCTTCTACAACTTCCTGCTCCAGCGAGTCTTCTTCTACAATTTCCTGCTCCAGCGAGTCTTTTTCTACATGTTCCTGCTCCAGCGAGTCTTCTTCTACAACTTCCTGCTCCAGTGAGTCTTCTTCTACACATTCCTGCTCTAGCAAGTCTTCTTCTACAGGTTCCTGCTCCAGTAAGTCTTCTTCTACATGTTTCTGCCCCAGTGAGTCTTGTACACGTTCCTGCTCCAGCGAGTCTTCTTCTACGAGCTCCTGCTCCAGCGAGTCTTCTTCCACAACTTCCTGCTCCAGTGAGTCTTCTTCTACACGTTCCTGCTCGAGTGAGTCTTCTTCTACACGTTCCTGCTCCAGTGAGTCTTCTTCTACACGTTCCTGCTCCAGTGAGTCTTCTTCTACACGTTCCTGCTCGAGTGAGTCTTCTTCCACAACTTCCTGCTCCGGCGAGTCTTGTACATGTTCCTGCTCCAGTGAGTCTTCTTCTACAACTTCCTGCTCCAGCGAGTCTTCTTCTCCAGGTTCCTGCTCCGGCGAGTCTTGTACATGTTCCTGCTCCAGCGAGTCTTCTTCTACACGCTCCTGCTCCAGCTGGTCTTCTTCTACGAGTTCCTGCTCCAGCGAGTCTTCTTCTACAACTTCCTGCTCCCGCGAGTCTTCTTTTCCAGGTCCCTGCTCTGGCGAGTTTTCTTACATGTTCCTGCTCCAGCGAGTCTTCTTCTACACGTTCCTGCTCCAGCGATCTTCTTCTACATGTCCCTGCTCCGGTGAGTCTTCTTCTACAGATTCCTACTCCGGTGAGTTTTTTCTACACTTTCCTGCTCTGGTGAGTCTTCTTCTACATGTTCCTGCTCCAGCGAGTCTCCTTCTACAACTTCCTGCTCCAGCGAGTCTTCTTCTACAACTTCCTGCTCCAGCGAGTCTTCTTCTACAATTTCCTGCTCCAGCGAGTCTTTTTCTACATGTTCCTGCTCCAGCGAGTCTTCTTCTACAACTTCCTGCTCCAGTGAGTCTTCTTCTACACATTCCTGCTCTAGCAAGTCTTCTTCTACATGTTCCTGCTCCAGTAAGTCTTCTTCTACATGTTTCTGCCCCAGTGAGTCTTGTACACGTTCCTGCTCCAGCGAGTCTTCTTCTACGAGCTCCTGCTCCAGCGAGTCTTCTTCTACATGTTCCTGCTCCAGCGAGTCTTCTTCTACAACTTCCTGCTCCAGTGAGTCTTCTTCTACACATTCCTGCTCTAGCAAGTCTTCTTCTACATGTTTCTCCCCGGTCTTTACTTCCTGCTCCACCGAGTCTTCTTCTACATGTTCCCGCTCCAGTGAGTCTTCTTCTACAACTTCCTGCTCCAGCGAGTCTTCTTCTCGAGGTTCCTGCTCCGGCGAGTCTTGTACATGTTCCTGCTCCGGCGAGTCTTCTTCTACACGCTCCTGCTCCAGCAAGTCTTCTTCTACATGTTCCTGCTCCAGTGAGTCTTCTTCTATAGATTCCTACTCCGGTGAGTTTTCTTCTACACTTTCCTGCTCGGGTGAGTCTTCTACTACATGTTCCTGCTCCAGCGAGTCTTCTTCTACAACTTCCTGCTCCGGCGAGTCTTTTTCTACATGTTCCTGCTCCGGCGAGTCTTGTTCATGTTCCTGCTCCAGCGAGTCTTCTTATACAAGCTCCTGCTCCAGCGAGTCTTCTTCTACAGGTTTCTGCTCCAGTGAGTCTACTTCTACATGTTCCTGCTCCAGCGAGTCTTCTACACATTTCTGCTCCGGCGAGTCTTCTTCTCCAGGTTCCTGCTCCGGGGAGTCTTTTTCTACATATTCCTGCTCCGACGAGTCTTGTACATGTTCCTGCTCCAGCGAGTCTTCTTCTACATGTTCCTGCTCCAGTGAGTCTTCTTCTACACTTTCCTGCTTCGGCGAGTCTTCTTCTACACGTTGTTACTTTGGCGAGTCTTTTTCTACAAGCTCCTGCTCCGGCGAGTCTTCTTCTACAGGTTCCTGCTCCGGCGAGTCTTTTTTTACAGGTTCCTGCTCCGGCGAGTCTTCTTCTACAGGTTCCTGCTCCGCCAAGTCTTTTTCTACAAGCTCCTGCTCCACCGAGTCTTCTTCTACATGTTCCTGCTCCAGTGAGTCTTATTCTACAGATTCCTGCTCCGCTGAGTTTTCTTCTACACTTTCCTGCTCCTGTGAGTCTTCTTCTACATGTTTCTGCCCCAGTGAGTCTTGTACACGTTCCTGCTCCAGCGAGTCTTCTTCTACGAGCTCCTGCTCCAGCAGGTCTTCTTCTACATGTTCCTGCTCCGGCGAGTCTTTTTTTACAGGTTCCTGCTCCAGCGAGTCTTCTTCTACAGGTTCGTGCTCCGGCGAGTCTTTTTTTACAGGTTTCTGCTCCGGCGAGTCTTCTTCTACAGGTTCCTGCTCCGCCAAGTCTTTTTCTACAAGCTCCTGCTCCACCGAGTCTTCTTCTACATGTTCCTGCTCCAGCGAGTCTTCTTCTACAGATTCCTGCTCCGCTGAGTTTTCTTCTACACTTTCCTGCTCCTGTGAGTCTTCTTCTACATGTTTCTGCCCCAGTGAGTCTTGTACACGTTCCTGCTCCAGCGAGTCTTCTTCTACGAGCTCCTGCTCCAGCAGGTCTTCTTCTACATGTTCCTGCTCCAGTGAGTCTTCTTCTACAACTTCCTGCTCCAGCGAGTCTTGTACATGTTCCTGCTCCGGCGAGTCTTGTACATGCTCCTGCTCCAGTGAGTCTTCTTCTACATGTTCCTGCTCCAGTGAGTCTTCTTCTACACACTCCTGATCCAGTGAGTCTTCTTCTACATGTTCCTGCTCCAGTGAGTCTTCTTCTATATATTCCTACTCCGGTGAGTTTTCTTCTACACTTTTCTGCTCGGGTGAGTCTTCTTCTACATGTTCCTGCTCCAGCGAGTCTTCTTCTACAACTTCCTGCTCCGGCGAGTCTTTTTCTACATGTTACTGCTCCGGCGAGTCTTGTACATGTTCCTGCTCCAGCGAGTCTTCTTATACAAGCTCCTGCTCCAGCGAGTCTTCTTCTACAGGTTCTTGCTCCAGCAAGTCTACTTCTACATGTTCCTGCTCCAGCGAGTCTTCTACACATTCCTGCTCCGGCGAGTCTTCTTATACAAGGTCCTGCTCCAGCGAGTCTTTTTCTCCAGGTTCCTGCTATGGCGAGTTTTTTTCTACATATTCCTGCTCCAGCGAGTCTTGTATATGTTCCTGCTCCAGTGAGTCTTCTTCTACACTTTCCTGCTCCGGCGAGTCTTCTTCTACACGTTGCTACTTTGGCGAGTCTTTTCCTACAAGCTCCTGCTCCAGCGAGTCTTCTTCTACAGGTTCCTGCTCCGCCAAGTCTTTTTCTACAAGCTCCTGCTCCACCGAGTCTTCTTCTACAAGCTCCTGCTCCAGCAAGTCTTCTTCCACAACTTCCTGCTCCAGTGAGTCTTCTTCTACACGTTCCTGCTCGAGTGAGTCTTCTTCTACACGTTCCTGCTCCAGTGAGTCTTCTTCTACAACTTCCTGCTCCAGCGAGTCTTCTTCTACATGTTCCTGCTCCAGTGAGTCTTCTTCTACACGTTCCTTCTCTGGTGAGTCTTCTTCTACACGTTCCTGCTCCGGCGAGTCTTCGTCTACATTTCCCTGCCCGAGCGAGTCTTCTTTTACAACTTCCTGCTCCAGCGAGTCTTCTTCTACAGGTTCCTGCTCCGGCGAGTCTTGTACATGTTCCTGCTCCAGTGAGTCGTCTTCTACAACTTCCTGCTCCAGCTAGTCTTCTTCTCCAGGTTCCTGCTCCGGCGAGTCTTGTACATGTTCCTGCTCCAGCGATTCTTCTTCGACACGCTCCTGCTCCAGCTAGTCTTCTTCTACAAGTTCCTGCTCCAGCGAGTCTTCTTCTCCAACTTCCTGCTCCAGCGAGTCTTCTTCTCCAGGTTCCTGCTCTGGCGAGTCTTGTACATGTTCCTGCTCCAGCGAGTCTTCTTCTACATGTTCCTGCTCCGGTGAGTCTTCTTCTACAGATTCCTACTCCGGTGAGTTTTCTTCTACACTTTCCTGCTCCAGCGAATCTTCTTCTACAACTTCCTGCTCGAGCGAGTCTTCTTCTACAACTTCCTGCTCCAGCGAGTCTTCTTCTACAACTTCCTGCTCCGGTGAGTCTTCTTCTACACATTCCTGCTCTAGCGAGTCTTCTTCTACATGTTCCTGCTCCAGTGAGTCTTCTTCTACACACTCCTGCTCTAGCAAGTCTTCTTCTACATGTTCCTGCTCCAGTGAGTCTTCTTCTACATGTTTCTGCCCCAGTGAGTCTTGTACACGTTCCTGCTCCAGCGAGTCTTCTTCTACGAGCTCCTGCTCCAGCGAGTCTTCTTCCACAACTTCCTGCTCCAGTGAGTCTTCTTCTACACGTTCCTGCTCGAGTGAGTCTTCTTCTACACGTTCCTGCTCCAGTGAGTCTTCTTCTACACGTTCCTGCTCCAGTGAGTCTTCTTCTACACGTTCCTGCTCAAGTGAGTCTTCTTCCACAACTTCCTGCTCCGGCGAGTCTTGAACATGTTCCTGCTCCAGTGAGTCTTCTTCTACAACTTCCTGCTCCAGCGAGTCTTCTTCTCCAGGTTCCTGCTCCGGCGAGTCTTGTACATGTTCCTGCTCCAGCGAGTCTTCTTCTACACGCTCCTGCTCCAGCTGGTCTTCTTCTACGAGTTCCTGCTCCAGCGAGTCTTCTTCTACAACTTCCTGCTCCAGCGAGTCTTCTTTTCCAGGTTCCTGCTCTGGCGAGTTTTCTTACATGTTCCTGCTCCAGCGAGTCTTCTTCTACACGTTCCTGCTCCAGCGATCTTCTTCTACATGTCCCTGCTCCGGTGAGTCTTCTTCTACAGATTCCTACTCCGGTGAGTTTTTTCTACACTTTCCTGCTCTGGTGAGTCTTCTTCTACATGTTCCTGCTCCAGCGAGTCTCCTTCTACAACTTCCTGCTCCAGCGAGTCTTCTTCTACAACTTCCTGCTCCAGCGAGTCTGCTTCTACAATTTCCTGCTCCAGCGAGTCTTTTTCTACATGTTCCTGCTCCAGCGAGTCTTCTTCTACAACTTCCTGCTCCAGTGAGTCTTCTTCTACACATTCCTGCTCTAGCAAGTCTTCTTCTACATGTTCCTGCTCCAGTAAGTCTTCTTCTACATGTTTCTGCCCCAGTGAGTCTTGTACACGTTCCTGCTCCAGCGAGTCTTCTTCTACGAGCTCCTGCTCCAGCGAGTCTTCTTCTACATGTTCCTGCTCCAGCGAGTCTTCTTCTACAACTTCCTGCTCCAGTGAGTCTTCTTCTACACATTCCTGCTCTAGCAAGTCTTCTTCTACACTTTCCTGCTCCAGTGAGTCTTCTTCTACATGTTTCTGCCCCAGTGAGTCTTGTACACGTTCCTGCTCCACCGAGTCTTCTTCTACATGTTCCCGCTCCAGTGAGTCTTCTTCTACAACTTCCTGCTCCAGCGAGTCTTCTTCTCGAGGTTCCTGCTCCGGCGAGTCTTGTACATGTTCCTGCTCCGGCGAGTCTTCTTCTACACGCTCCTGCTCCAGCAAGTCTTCTTCTACATGTTCCTGCTCCAGTGAGTCTTCTTCTATAGATTCCTACTCCGGTGAGTTTTCTTCTACACTTTCCTGCTCGGGTGAGTCTTCTTCTACATGTTCCTGCTCCAGCGAGTCTTCTTCTACAACTTCCTGCTCCGGCGAGTCTTTTTCTACATGTTCCTGCTCCGGCGAGTCTTGTACATGTTCCTGCTCCAGCGAGTCTTCTTATACAAGCTCCTGCTCCAGCGAGTCTTCTTCTACAGGTTTCTGCTCCAGTGAGTCTACTTCTACATGTTCCTGCTCCAGCGAGTCTTCTACACATTTCTGCTCCGGCGAGTCTTCTTCTCCAGGTTCCTGCTCCGGGGGAGTCTTTTTCTACATATTCCTGCTCCGACGAGTCTTGTACATGTTCCTGCTCCAGCGAGTCTTCTTCTACATATTCCTGCTCCAGTGAGTCTTCTTCTACACTTTCCTGCTTCGGCGAGTCTTCTTCTACACGTTGTTACTTTGGCGAGTCTTTTTCTACAAGCTCCTGCTCCGGCGAGTCTTCTTCTACAGGTTCCTGCTCCGGCGAGTCTTTTTTTACAGGTTCCTGCTCCGGCGAGTCTTCTTCTACAGGTTCCTGCTCCGCCAAGTCTTTTTCTACAAGCTCCTGCTCCACCGAGTCTTCTTCTACATGTTCCTGCTCCAGTGAGTCTTATTCTACAGATTCCTGCTCCGCTGAGTTTTCTTCTACACTTTCCTGCTCCTGTGAGTCTTCTTCTACATGTTTCTGCCCCAGTGAGTCTTGTACACGTTCCTGCTCCAGCGAGTCTTCTTCTACGAGCTCCTGCTCCAGCAGGTCTTCTTCTACATGTTCCTGCTCCGGCGAGTCTTTTTTTACAGGTTCCTGCTCCAGCGAGTCTTCTTCTACAGGTTCGTGCTCCGGCGAGTCTTTTTTTACAGGTTTCTGCTCCGGCGAGTCTTCTTCTACAGGTTCCTGCTCCGCCAAGTCTTTTTCTACAAGCTCCTGCTCCACCGAGTCTTCTTCTACATGTTCCTGCTCCAGCGAGTCTTCTTCTACAGATTCCTGCTCCGCTGAGTTTTCTTCTACACTTTCCTGCTCCTGTGAGTCTTCTTCTACATGTTTCTGCCCCAGTGAGTCTTGTACACGTTCCTGCTCCAGCGAGTCTTCTTCTACGAGCTCCTGCTCCAGCAGGTCTTCTTCTACATGTTCCTGCTCCAGTGAGTCTTCTTCTACAACTTCCTGCTCCAGCGAGTCTTGTACATGTTCCTGCTCCGGCGAGTCTTGTACATGTTCCTGCTCCAGCGAGTCTTCTTCTACATGTTCCTGCTCCAGTGAGTCTTCTTCTACACACTCCTGATCCAGTGAGTCTTCTTCTACATGTTCCTGCTCCAGTGAGTCTTCTTCTATATATTCCTACTCCGGTGAGTTTTCTTCTACACTTTTCTGCTCGGGTGAGTCTTCTTCTACATGTTCCTGCTCCAGCGAGTCTTCTTCTACAACTTCCTGCTCCGGCGAGTCTTTTTCTACATGTTCCTGCTCCAGCGAGTCTTCTTCTACAACTTCCTGCTCCGGCGAGTCTTTTTCTACATGTTCCTGCTCCGGCGAGTCTTGTACATGTTCCTGCTCCAGCGAGTCTTCTTATACAAGCTCCTGCTCCAGCGAGTCTTCTTCTACAGGTTCTTGCTCCAGCAAGTCTACTTCTACATGTTCCTGCTCCAGCGAGTCTTCTACACATTCCTGCTCCGGCGAGTCTTCTTATACAAGGTCCTGCTCCAGCGAGTCTTTTTCTCCAGGTTCCTGCTATGGCGAGTTTTTTTCTACATATTCCTGCTCCAGCGAGTCTTGTATATGTTCCTGCTCCAGTGAGTCTTCTTCTACACTTTCCTGCTCCGGCGAGTCTTCTTCTACACGTTGCTACTTTGGCGAGTCTTTTCCTACAAGCTCCTGCTCCAGCGAGTCTTCTTCTACAGGTTCCTGCTCCGCCAAGTCTTTTTCTACAAGCTCCTGCTCCACCGAGTCTTCTTCTACAAGCTCCTGCTCCAGCAAGTCTTCTTCCACAACTTCCTGCTCCAGTGAGTCTTCTTCTACACGTTCCTGCTCGAGTGAGTCTTCTTCTACACGTTCCTGCTCCAGTGAGTCTTCTTCTACAACTTCCTGCTCCAGCGAGTCTTCTTCTACATGTTCCTGCTCCAGTGAGTCTTCTTCTACACGTTCCTTCTCTGGTGAGTCTTCTTCTACACGTTCCTGCTCCGGCGAGTCTTCGTCTACATTTCCCTGCCCGAGCGAGTCTTCTTTTACAACTTCCTGCTCCAGCGAGTCTTCTTCTACAGGTTCCTGCTCCGGCGAGTCTTGTACATGTTCCTGCTCCAGTGAGTCGTCTTCTACAACTTCCTGCTCCAGCTAGTCTTCTTCTCCAGGTTCCTGCTCCGGCGAGTCTTGTACATGTTCCTGCTCCAGCGAGTCTTCTTCTCCAGGTTCCTGCTCCGGCGAGTCTTGTACATGTTCCTGCTCCAGCGATTCTTCTTCGACACGCTCCTGCTCCAGCTAGTCTTCTTCTACGAGTTCCTGCTCCAGCGAGTCTTCTTCTCCAACTTCCTGCTCCAGCGAGTCTTCTTCTCCAGGTTCCTGCTCTGGCGAGTCTTGTACATGTTCCTGCTCCAGCGAGTCTTCTTCTACACGTTCCTGCTCCAGCGAGTCTTCTTCTACATGTTCCTGCTCCGGTGAGTCTTCTTCTACAGATTCCTACTCCGGTGAGTTTTCTTCTACACTTTCCTGCTCCAGCGAATCTTCTTCTACAACTTCCTGCTCGAGCGAGTCTTCTTCTACAACTTCCTGCTCCAGCGAGTCTTCTTCTACAACTTCCTGCTCCGGCGAGTCTTTTTCTTCATGTTCCTGCTCCAGCTAGTCTTCTTCTACGAGCTCCTGCTCCGGTGAGTCTTCTTCTACACATTCCTGCTCTAGCGAGTCTTCTTCTACATGTTCCTGCTCCAGTGAGTCTTCTTCTACACACTCCTGCTCTAGCAAGTCTTCTTCTACATGTTCCTGCTCCAGTGAGTCTTCTTCTACATGTTTCTGCCCCAGTGAGTCTTGTACACGTTCCTGCTCCAGCGAGTCTTCTTCTACGAGCTCCTGCTCCAGCGAGTCTTCTTCTACATGTTCCTGCTCCAGTGAGTCTTCTTCTACAACTTCCTGCTCCAGCGAGTCTTTTCTCGAGGTTCCTGCTCCGGCGAGTCTTGTACATGTTCCTGCTCCGGCGAGTCTTCTTCTACATGTTCCCGCTCCAGCGAGTCTTCTTCTACATGTTCCTGCTCCAGTGAGTCTTCTTCTATAGATTCCTACTCCGGTGAGTTTTCTTCTGCATTTTCCTGCTTGGGTGAGTCTTCTACTACATGTTCCTGCTCCAGCGAGTCTTCTTCTACAGGTTCCTGCTCCGGCGAGTATTTTTCTACATATTCCTGCTCCGACGAGTCTTGTAGATGTTCCTGCTCCAGCGAGTCTTCTTCTACATGTTCCCGCTCCAGTGAGTCTTCTACTACACTTTCCTGCTCCGGCGAGTCTTCTTCTACACGTTGTTACTTTGGCGAGTCTTTTTCTACAAGCTCCTGCTCCAGCGAGTCTTCTTCTACAGGTTCCTGCTCCGGCGAGTCTTTTTTTACAGGTTCCTGCTCCGGCGAGTCTTCTTCTACAGGTTCCTGCTCCGCCAAGTCTTTTTCTACAAGCTCCTGCTCCACCGAGTCTTCTTCTACATGTTCCTGCTCCGGTGTGTCTTGTACAGGTTCCTGCTCCGGTGAGTCTTGTACAGGTTCCTGCTCCAGCGAGTCTTCTTCTACAAGCTCCTGCTCCAGCGAGTCTTCTTCCACAACTTCCTGCTCCAGTGAGTCTTCTTCTACACGTTCCTGCTCGAGTAAGTCTTCTTCTACATGTTCCTGCTCCAGTGAGTCTTCTTCGACACGTTCCTGCTTGAGTGAGTCTTCTTCTACACGTTCCTGCTCGAGTGAGTCTTCTTCTACAACTTCCTGCTCCAGCGAGTCTTCTTCCACAACTTCCTGCTCCGGTGAGTCTTCTTCTACATGTTCCTGCTCCAGTGAGTCTTCTTCTACACGTTCCTGCTCGGGTGAGTCTTCTTCTACAACTTCCTGCTCCAGCGAGTCTTCTTCCACAACTTCCTGCTCCAGTGAGTCTTCTTTTACACGTTCTTGCTCCGGCGAGTCTTCGTCTACATGTTCCTGCTCCGGTGAGTCTTCTTCTACACGTTCCTGCTCGAGTGAGTCTTCTTCTACAACTTCCTGCTCCAGCGAGTCTTCTTCCACAACTTCCTGCTCAGGTGAGTCTTCTTCTACACCTTCCTGCTCTGGTGAGTCTTCTTCTCCGGGTTCCTGCTCCGGCGAGTCTTGTACATGTTCCTGCTCCAGCGAGTCTTCTTCTACACGCTCCTGCTCCAGCTAGTCTTCTTCTACGAGTTCCTGCTCCAGCGAGTCTTCTTCTACACGTTCCTGCTCCAGCGAGTCTTCTTCTCCAGGTTCCTGCTCTGGCCAGTCTTGTACATGTTCCTGCTCGAGCGAGTCTTCTTCAACACGTTCCTGCTCCAGCGAGTCTTCTTCTACATGTTCCTGCTCCGGTGAGTCTTCTTCTACAGATTCCTACTCCGGTGAGTTTTCTTCTACACTTTCCTGCTCTGGTAAGTCTTCTTCTACATGTTCCTGCTCCAGCGAGTCTTCTTCTACAACTTCCTGCTCCAGCGAGTCTTCTTCTACACGTTCCTGCTCCGGCGAGTCTTTTTCTACATGTTCCTGCTCCAGCGAGTCTTCTTCTACAACTTCCTTCTCCAGCGAGTCTTCTTCTCGAGGTTCCTGCTCCGGCGAGTCTTGTACATGTTCCTGCTCCAGCGAGTCTTCTTCTACACGCTCCTGCTCCAGCGAGTCTTCTTCTACATGTTCCTGCTCCAGTGAGTCTTCTTCTATAGATTCCTACTCCGGTGAGTTTTCTTCTACACTTTCCTGCTCGGATGAGTCTTCTACTACATGTTCCTGCTCCAGCGAGTCTTCTTCTACAACTTCCTGCTCCGGCGAGTCTTTTTCTACATGTTCCTGCTCCGGCGAGTCTTGTACATGTTCCTGCTCCAGCGAGTCTTCTTATACAAGCTCCTGCTCCAGCGAGTCTTTTTCTACAGGTTCCTGCTCCAGCGAGTCTTCTTCACATTCCTGCTCCGGCGAAGCTTCTTCTCCAGGTTCCTGCTCCGGGGAGTTTTTTTCTACATATTCCTGCTCCGACGAGTCTTGTACATGTTCCTGCTCCAGCGAGTCTTCTTCTACATGTTCCTGCTCCAGTGAGTCTTTTTCTACAAGCTCCTGCTCCGGCGAGTCTTCTTCTACAGGTTCCTGCTCCGGCGAGTCTTTTTTTACAGGTTCCTGCTCCGGCGAGTCTTCTTCTACAGGTTCCTGCTCCGCCAAGTCTTTTTTCTACAAGCTCCTGCTCCACCGAGTCTTCTTCCACAACTTCCTGCTCCAGCGAGTCTTCTTCCACAACTTCCTGCTCCAGTGAGTCTTCTTCTACACGTTCCTGCTCCGGCGAGTCTTGTACATGTTCCTGCTCCAGTGAGTCTTCTTCTACAACTTCCTGCTCCAGCGAGTCTTCTTCTCCAGGTTCCTGCTCCGGCGAGTCTTGTACATGTTCCTGCTCCAGCGAGTCTTCTTCTACACGCTCCTGCTCCAGCTAGTCTTCTTCTACGAGTTCCTGCTCCAGCGAGTCTTCTTCTACAACTTCCTGCTCCAGCGAGTCTTCTTCTCCAGGTTCCTGCTCTGGCGAGTCTTGTACATGTTCCTGCTCCAGCGAGTCTTCTTCTACACGTTCCTGCTCCAGCGAGTCTTCTTCTACATGTTCCTGCTCCGGTGAGTCTTCTTCTACAGATTCCTACTCCGGTGAGTTTTCTTCTACACTTTCCTGCTCTGGTGAGTCTTCTTCTACATGTTCCTGCTCCAGCGAGTCTTCTTCTACAACTTCCTGCTCCAGCGAGTCTTCTTCTACAACTTCCTGCTCCGGCGAGTCTTTTTCTACATGTTCCTGCTCCAGCGAGTCTTCTTCTACAACTTCCTTCTCCAGCGAGTCTTCTTCTCGTGGTTCCTGCTCCGGCGAGTCTTGTACATGTTCCTGCTCCAGCGAGTCTTCTTCTACACGCTCCTGCTCCAGCGAGTCTTCTTCTACATGTTCCTGCTCCAGTGAGTCTTCTTCTATAGATTCCTACTCCGGTGAGTTTTCTTCTACACTTTCCTGCTCGGGTGAGTCTTCTACTACATGTTCCTGCTCCTGCGAGTCTTCTTCTACAACTTCCTGCTCCGGCGAGTCTTTTTCTACATGTTCCTGCTCCGGCGAGTCTTGTACATGTTCCTGCTCCAGCGAGTCTTCTTATACAAGCTCCTGCTCCAGCGAGTCTTTTTCTACAGGTTCCTGCTCCAGCGAGTCTTCTTCAGATTCCTGCTCCGGCGAGTCTTCTTCTCCAGGTTCCTGCTCCGGGGAGTTTTTTTCTACATATTCCTGCTCCGACGAGTCTTGTACATGTTCCTGCTCCAGCGAGTCTTCTTCTACATGTTCCTGCTCCAGTGAGTCTTTTTCTACAAGCTCCTGCTCCGGCGAGTCTTCTTCTACAGGTTCCTGCTCCGGCGAGTTTTTTTTTACAGGTTCCTGCTCCGGCGAGTCTTCTTCTACAGGTTCCTGCTCCGCCAAGTCTTTTTCTACAAGCTCCTGCTCCACCGAGTCTTCTTCCACAACTTCCTGCTCCAGCGAGTCTTCTTCCACAACTTCCTGCTCCAGTGAGTCTTCTTCTACACGTTCCTGCTCCGGCGAGTCTTGTACATGTTCCTGCTCCAGTGAGTCTTCTTCTACAACTTCCTGCTCCAGCGAGTCTTCTTCTCCAGGTTCCTGCTCCAGCGAGTCTTCTTCTACACGCTCCTGCTCCAGCTAGTCTTCTTCTACGAGTTCCTGCTCCAGCGAGTCTTCTTCTACAACTTCCTGCTCCAGCGAGTCTTCTTCTCCAGGTTCCTGCTCTGGCGAGTCTTGTACATGTTCCTGCTCCAGCGAGTCTTCTTCTACACGTTTCTCCTCCAGCGAGTCTTCTTCTACATGTTCCTGCTCCGGTGAGTCTTCTTCTACAGATTCCTACTCCGGTGAGTTTTCTTCTACACTTTCCTGCTCTGGTGAGTCTTCTTCTACATGTTCCTGCTCCAGCGAGTCTTCTTCTACAACTTCCTGCTCCAGCGAGTCTTCTTATACAAGCTCCTGCTCCAGCGAGTCTTCTTCTACAGGTTCCTGCTCCAGCGAGTCTTTTTCTACATGTTCCTGCTCCAGCGAGTCTTCTACACATTCCTGCTCCGGCGAGTCTTCTTCTCCAGGTTCCTGCTCCGGGGAGTCTTTTTCTACATATTCCTGCTCCGACGAGTCTTGTACATCTTCCTGCTCCAGCGAGTCTTCTTCTACATGTTCCTGCTCCAGTGAGTCTTTTTCTACAAGCTCCTGCTCTGGCGAGTCTTCTTCTACAGGTTCCTGCTCCGGCGAGTCTTTTTTTACAGGTTCCTGCTCCGGCGAGTCTTCTTCTACAGGTTCCTGCTCCGCCAAGTCTTTTTCTACAAGCTCCTGCTCCACTGAGTCTTCTTCCACAACTTCCTGCTCCAGTGAGTCTTCTTCTCCAGGTTCCTGCTCCGGCGAGTCTTGTACATGTTCCTGCTCCAGTGAGTCTTCTTCTACAACTTCCTGCTCCAGCGAGTCTTCTTCTCCAGGTTCCTGCTCCGGCGAGTCTTGTACATGTTCCTGCTCCAGCGAGTCTTCTTCTACACGCTCCTGCTCCAGCTAGTCTTCTTCTACGAGTTCCTGCTCCAGCGAGTCTTCTTCTACAACTTCCTGCTCCGGCGAGTCTTCTTCTCCAGGTTCCTGCTCTGGCGAGTCTTGTACATGTTCCTGCTCCAGCGAGTCTTCTTCTACACGTTCCTGCTCCAGCGAGTCTTCTTCTACATGTTCCTGCTCCGGTGAGTCTTCTTCTACAGATTCCTACTCCGGTGAGTTTTCTTCTACACTTTCCTGCTCTGGTGAGTCTTCTTCTACATGTTCCTGCTCCAGCGAGACTTCTTCTACAACTTCCTGCTCCAGCGAGTCTTCTTCTACAACTTCCTGCTCCAGCGACTCTTCTTCTACAACTTCCTGCTCTGGCGAGTCTTTTTCTACATGTTCCTGCTCCAGCGAGTCTTCTTCTACAACTTCCTGCTCCAGTGAGTCTTCTTCTACACATTCCTGCTCTAGCAAGTCTTCTTCTACATGTTCCTGCTCCAGTGAGTCTTCTTCTACATGTTTCTGCCCCAGTGGGTCTTGTACACGTTCCTGCTCCAGCGAGTCTTCTTCTACGAGCTCCTGCTCCAGCGAGTCTTCTTCTACATGTTCCTGCTCCAGCGAGTCTTCTTCTACACGTTCCTGCTCCAGCGAGTCTTCTTCTACATGTTCCTGCTCCGATGAGTCTTCTTCTACAGATTCCTACTCCGGTGAGTTTTCTTCTACACTTTCCTGCTCTGGTGAGTCTTCTTCTACATGTTCCTGCTCCAGCGAGACTTCTTCTACAACTTCCTGCTCCAGCGAGTCTTCTTCTACAACTTCCTGCTCTGGCGAGTCTTTTTCTACATGTTCCTGCTCCAGCGAGTCTTCTTCTACAACTTCCTGCTCCAGTGAGTCTTCTTCTACACATTGCTGCTCTAGCAAGTCTTCTTCTACATGTTCCTGCTCCAGCGAGTCTTCTTCTACATGTTTCTGCCCCAGTGAGTCTTGTACACGTTCCTGCTCCAGCGAGTCTTCTTCTACGAGCTCCTGCTCCAGCGAGTCTTCTTCTACATGTTCCTGCTCCAATGAGTCTTCTTCTATAGATTCCTACTCCGGTGAGTTTTCTTCTACACTTTCCTGCTTGGGTGAGTCTTCTACTACATGTTCCTGCTCCAGCGAGTCTTCTTCTACAACTTCCTGCACCGGCGAGTCTTTTTCTACATGTTCCTGCTCCGGCGAGTCTTGTACATGTTCCTGCTCCAGCGAGTCTTCTTATACAAGCTCCTGCTCCAGCGAGTCTACTTCTACATGTTCCTGCTCCAGCGAGTCTTCTACACATTCCTGCTCCGGCGAGCCTTCTTCTCCAGGTTCCTGCTCCGGGGAGTCTTTTTCTACATATTCCTGCTCCGACGAGTCTTGTACATGTTCCTGCTCCAGCGAGTCTTCTTCTACATGTTCCTGCTCCAGTGAGTCTCCTTCTACACTTTCCTGCTCCGGCGAGTCTTCTTCTACACGTTGTTACTTTGGCGAGTCTTTTTCTACAAGCTCCTGCTCCGGCGAGTCTTCTTCTACAGGTTCCTGCTCCGGCGAGTCTTTTTTTACAGGTTCCTGCTCCGGCGAGTCTTCTTCTACAAGCTCCTGCTCCACCGAGTCTTCTTCTACACGTTGTTACTTTGGGGAGTCTTTTTCTATAAGCTCCTACTCCGGCGAGTCTTCTTCTACAGGTTCCTGCTCCGGCGAGTCTTTTTTTTACAGGTTCCTGCTCCGGCGAGTCTTCTTCTACAGGTTCCTGCTCCGGCGAGTCTTTTTCTACAAGCTTCTGCTCCACTGAGTCTTCTTCTACATGTTCCTGCTCCAGTGAGTTTTCTTCTACAGATTCCTGCTCCTGTGAGTCTTCTTCTACATGTTTCTGCCCCAGTGAGTCTTGTACACGTTCCTGCTCCAGCGAGTCTTCTTCTACGAGCTCCTGCTCCAGCAGGTCTTCTTCTACATGTTCCTGCTCCAGTGAGTCTTCTTCTACAACTTCCTGCTCCAGCGAGTCTTGTACATGCTCCTGCTCCGGCGAGTCTTGTACATGTTCCTGCTCCAGCGAGTCTTCTTCTACATGTTCCTGCTCCAGTGAGTCTTCTTCTATAGATTCCTACTCCGGTGAGTTTTCTTCTACACTTTCCTGCTCGGGTGAGTCTTCTTCTACATGTTCCTGCTCCAGTGAGTCTTCTTCTACAACTTCCTGCTCCGGCGAGTCTTTTTCTACAGGTTCTTGCTCCAGCAAGTCTACTTCTACATGTTCCTGCTCCAGCGAGTCTTCTACACATTCCTCCTCCGGCGAGTCTTCTTATACAAGGTCCTGCTCCAGCGAGTCTTCTTCTCCAGGTTCCTGCTCCGGCGATTCTTTTTCTACATATTCCTGCTCCGGCGAGTCTTGTATATGTTCCTGCTCCAGTGAGTCTTCTTCTACACTTTCCTGCTCCGGCGAGTCTTCTTCTACACGTTGCTACTTTGGCGAGTCTTTTCCTACAAGCTCCTGCTCCAGCGAGTCTTCTTCTACAGGTTCCTGCTCCGCCAAGTCTTTTTCTACAAGCTCCTGCTCCACCGAGTCTTCTTCTACAAGCTCCTGCTCCAGCAAGTCTTCTTCCACAACTTCCTGCTCCAGTGAGTCTTCTTCTACACGTTCCTGCTCGAGTTAGTCTTCTTCGACATGTTCCTGCTCCAGTGAGTCTTCTTCTACACGTTCCTGCTCGAGTGAGTCTTCTACACGTTCCTGCTCCAGTGAGTCTTCTTCTACAACTTCCTGCTCCAGTAAGTCTTCTTCTACACGTTCCTGCTCTGGTGAGTCTTCTTCTACACGTTCCTGCTCCGGCGAGTCTTCGTCTACATTTCCCTGCCCCAGCGAGTCTTCTTTTACAACTTCCTGCTCCAGCAAGTCTTTTTCTCCAGGTTACTGCTCCGGCGAGTCTTGTACATGTTCCTGCTCCAGTGAGTCTTCTTATACAACTTCCTGCTCCAGCGAGTCTTCTTCTACAGGTTCCTGCTCCGGCGAGTCTTGTACATGTTCCTGCTCCAGTGAGTCTTCTTCTGCAACTTCCTGCTCCAGCGAGTCTTCTTCTCCAGGTTCCTGCTCCGGCAAGTCTTGTACATGTTCCTGCTCCAGCGAGTCTTCTTCTCCAGGTTCCTGCTCGGGTGAGTCTTGTACATGTTCCTGCTCCAGCGAGTCTTCTTCTACGAGTTCCTGCTCCAGCGAGTCTTCTTCTCCAACTTCCTGCTCCAGCGAGTCTTCTTCTCCAGGTTCCTGCTCTGGCGAGTCTTGTACATGTTCCTGCTCCAGCGAGTCTTCTTCTACACGTTCCTGCTCCAGCGAGTCTTCTTCTACATGTTCCTGCTCCGGTGAGTCTTCTTCTACAGATTCCTACTACAGTGAGTTATCTCCTACACTTTCCTGCTCCAGCGAGTCTTCTTCTACAGCTTCCTGCTCCGGCGAGTCTTTTTCTACATGTTCCTGCTCCAGCGAGTCTTCTACTACGAGCTCCTGCTCCGGTGAGTCTTCTTCTACACATTCCTGCTCTAGCAAGTCTTCTTCTACATGTTCCTGCTCCAGTGAGTCTTCTTCTACATGTTTCTGCCCCAGTAAGTCTTGTACACGTTCCTGCTCCAGCGAGTCTTCTTCTACGAGCTCCTGCTCCGGCGAGTCTTTTTCTACATGTTCCTGCTCCAGCTACTCTTCTTCTACGAGCTCCTGCTCCGGTGAGTCTTCTTCTACACATTCCTGCTCTAGCGAGTCTTCTTCTACATGTTCCTGCTCCAGTGAGTCTTCTTCTACAACTTCCTGCTCCAGCGAGTCTTTTTCTCGAGGTTCCTGCTCCGGCGAGTCTTGTACATGTTCCTGCTCCAGTGAGTCTTTTTCTACAAGCTCCTGCTCCGGCGAGTCTTCTTCTACAGGTTCCTGCTCCGGCGAGTCTTTTTTCACAGGTTCCTGCTCCGGCGAGTCTTCTTCTACAGGTTCCTGCTCCGCCAAGTCTTTTTCTACAAGCTCCTGCTCCACCGAGTCTTCTTCCACAACTTCCTGCTCCAGCGAGTCTTCTTCCACAACTTCCTGCTCCAGTGAGTCTTCTTCTACACGTTCCTGCTCCGGCGAGTCTTGTACATGTTCCTGCTCCAGTGAGTCTTCTTCTACAACTTCCTGCTCCAGCGAGTCTTCTTCTCCAGGTTCCTGCTCCGGCGAGTCTTGTACATGCTCCTGCTCCAGCAAGTCTTCTTCTACACGCTCCTGCTCCAGCTAGTCTTCTTCTACGAGTTCCTGCTCCAGCGAGTCTTCTTCTCCAACTTCCTGCTCCAGCGAGTCTTCTTCTCCAGGTTCCTGCTCTGGCGAGTCTTGTACATGTTCCTGCTCCAGCGAGTCTTCTTCTACACGTTCCTGCTCCAGCGAGTCTTCTTCTACATGTTCCTGCTCCGGTGAGTCTTCTTCTACAGATTCCTACTACAGTGAGTTATCTCCTACACTTTCCTGCTCCAGCGAGTCTTCTTCTACAACTTCCTGCTCCAGCGAGTCTTCTTCTACATGTTCCTGCTCCGGTGAGTCTTCTTCTACAGATTCCTACTACAGTGAGTTATCTCCTACACTTTCCTGCTCCAGCGAGTCTTCTTCTACAGCTTCCTGCTCCGGCGAGTCTTTTTCTACATGTTCCTGCTCCAGCGAGTCTTCTACTACGAGCTCCTGCTCCGGTGAGTCTTCTTCTACACATTCCTGCTCTAGCAAGTCTTCTTCTACATGTTCCTGCTCCAGTGAGTCTTCTTCTACATGTTTCTGCCCCAGTAAGTCTTGTACACGTTCCTGCTCCAGCGAGTCTTCTTCTACGAGCTCCTGCTCCGGCGAGTCTTTTTCTACATGTTCCTGCTCCAGCTACTCTTCTTCTACGAGCTCCTGCTCCGGTGAGTCTTCTTCTACACATTCCTGCTCTAGCGAGTCTTCTTCTACATGTTCCTGCTCCAGTGAGTCTTCTTCTACAACTTCCTGCTCCAGCGAGTCTTCTTCTCCAGGTTCCTGCTCTGGCGAGTCTTGTACATGTTCCTGCTCCAGCGAGTCTTCTTCTACACGTTCCTGCTCCAGCGAGTCTTCTTCTACATGTTCCTGCTCCGGTGAGTCTTCTTCTACAGGTTCCTGCTCTGGTGAGTCTTCTTCTACATGTTCCTGCTCCAGCGAGTCTTCTTCTACAACTTCCTGCTCCAGCGAGTCTTCTTATACAAGCTCCTGCTCCAGCGAGTCTTCTTCTACAGGTTCCTGCTCCAGCGAGTCTTTTTCTACATGTTCCTGCTCCAGCGAGTCTTCTACACATTCCTGCTCCGGCGAGTCTTCTTCTCCAGGTTCCTGCTCCGGGGAGTCTTTTTCTACATATTCCTGCTCCGACGAGTCTTGTACATCTTCCTGCTCCAGCGAGTCTTCTTCTACATGTTCCTGCTCCAGTGAGTCTTTTTCTACAAGTTCCTGCTCTGGCCAGTCTTCTTCTACAGGTTCCTGCTCCGGCGAGTCTTTTTTTACAGGTTCCTGCTCCGGCGAGTCTTCTTCTACAGGTTCCTGCTCCGCCAAGTCTTTTTCTACAAGCTCCTGCTCCACTGAGTCTTCTTCCACAACTTCCTGCTCCAGTGAGTCTTGTCTACACGTTCCTGCTCCGGTGAGTCTTGTACATGTTCCTGCTCCAGTGAGTCTTCTTCTACAACTTCCTGCTCCAGCGAGTCTTCTTCTCCAGGTTCCTGCTCCGGCGAGTCTTGTACATGTTCCTGCTCCAGCGAGTCTTCTTCTACACGCTCCTGCTCCAGCGAGTCTTCTTCTCCAGGTTCCTGCTCCGGCAAGTCTTGTACATGTTCCTGCTCCAGCGAGTCTTCTTCTCCAGGTTCCTGCTCGGGTGAGTCTTGTACATGTTCCTGCTCCAGCGAGTCTTCTTCTACGAGTTCCTGCTCCAGCGAGTCTTCTTCTCCAACTTCCTGCTCCAGCGAGTCTTCTTCTCCAGGTTCCTGCTCTGGCGAGTCTTGTACATGTTCCTGCTCCAGCGAGTCTTCTTCTACACGTTCCTGCTCCAGCGAGTCTTCTTCTACATGTTCCTGCTCCGGTGAGTCTTCTTCTACAGATTCCTACTCCGGTGAGTTTTCTTCTACACTTTCCTGCTCTGGTGAGTCTTCTTCTACATGTTCCTGCTCCAGCGAGACTTCTTCTACAACTTCCTGCTCCAGCGAGTCTTCTTCTACAACTTCCTGCTCCAGCGAGTCTTCTTCTACAGCTTCCTGCTCTGGCGAGTCTTTTTCTACATGTTCCTGCTCCAGCGAGTCTTCTTCTACAACTTCCTGCTCCAGTGAGTCTTCTTCTACACATTCCTGCTCTAGCAAGTCTTCTTCTACATGTTCCTGCTCCAGTGACTCTTCTTCTACATGTTTCTGCCCCAGTGAGTCTTTTACACGTTCCTGCTCCAGCGAGTCTTCTTCTACGAGCTCCTGCTCCAGCGAGTCTTCTTCTACATGTTCCTGCTCCAGCGAGTCTTCTTCTACACGTTCCTGCTCCAGCGAGTCTTCTTCTACGAGTTCCTGCTCCAGCGAGTCTTCTTCTCCAACTTCCTGCTCCAGCGAGTCTTCTTCTCCAGGTTCCTGCTCTGGCGAGTCTTGTACATGTTCCTGCTCCAGCGAGTCTTCTTCTACACGTTCCTGCTCCAGCGAGTCTTCTTCTACATGTTCCTGCTCCGGTGAGTCTTCTTCTACAGATTCCTACTACAGTGAGTTATCTCCTACACTTTCCTGCTCCAGCGAGTCTTCTTCTACAACTTCCTACTCCAGCGAGTCTTCTTCTACATGTTCCTGCTCCGGTGAGTCTTCTTCTACAGATTCCTACTACGGTGAGTTATCTCCTACACTTTCCTGCTCCAGCGAGTCTTCTTCTACAGCTTCCTGCTCCGCCAAGTCTTTTTCTACAAGCTCCTGCTCCACCGAGTCTTCTTCCACAACTTCCTGCTCCAGCGAGTCTTCTTCCACAACTTCCTGCTCCAGTGAGTCTTCTTCTACACGTTCCTGCTCCGGCGAGTCTTGTACATGTTCCTGCTCCAGTGAGTCTTCTTCTACAACTTCCTGCTCCAGCGAGTCTTCTTCTCCAGGTTCCTGCTCCGGCGAGTCTTGTACATGTTCCTGCTCCAGCGAGTCTTCTTCTACACGCTCCTGCTCCAGCTAGTCTTCTTCTACGAGTTCCTGCTCCAGCGAGTCTTCTTCTACAACTTCCTCCTCCAGCGAGTCTTCTTCTCCAGGTTCCTGCTCTGGCGAGTCTTGTACATGTTCCTGCTCCAGCGAGTCTTCTTCTACACGTTCCTGCTCCAGCGAGTCTTCTTCTACATGTTCCTGCTCCGGTGAGTCTTCTTCTACAGATTCCTACTCCGGTGAGTTTTCTTCTACACTTTCCTGCTCTGGTGAGTCTTCTTCTACATGTTCCTGCTCCAGCGAGTCTTCTTCTACAACTTCCTGCTCCAGCGAGTCTTCTTATACAAGCTCCTGCTCCAGCGAGTCTTCTTCTACAGGTTCCTGCTCCAGCGAGTCTTTTTCTACATGTTCCTGCTCCAGCGAGTCTTCTACACATTCCTGCTCCGGCGAGTCTTCTTCTCCAGGTTCCTGCTCCGGGGAGTCTTTCTCTACATATTCCTGCTCCGACGAGTCTTGTACATCTTCCTGCTCCAGCGAGTCTTCTTCTACATGTTCCTGCTCCAGTGAGTCTTTTTCTACAAGCTCCTGCTCTGGCCAGTCTTCTTCTACAGGTTCCTGCTCCGGAGAGTCTTTTTTTTACAGGTTCCTGCTCCGGCGAGTCTTCTTCTACAGGTTCCTGCTCCGCCAAGTCTTTTTCTACAAGCTCCTGCTCCACTGAGTCTTCTTCCACAACTTCCTGCTCCAGTGAGTCTTGTCTACACGTTCCTGCTCCGGTGAGTCTTGTACATGTTCCTGCTCCAGTGAGTCTTCTTCTACAACTTCCTGCTCCAGCGAGTCTTCTTCTCCAGGTTCCTGCTCCGGCGAGTCTTGTACATGTTCCTGCTCCAGCGAGTCTTCTTCTACACGTTCCTGCTCCAGCGAGTCTTCTTCTACATGTTCCTGCTCCGGTGAGTCTTCTTCTACAGATTCCTACTCCGGTGAGTTTTCTTCTACACTTTCCTGCTCTGGTGAGTCTTCTTCTACATGTTCCTGCTCCAGCGAGACTTCTTCTACAACTTCCTGCTCCAGCGAGTCTTCTTCTACAACTTCCTGCTCCAGCGAGTCTTCTTCTACAACTTCCTGCTCTGGCGAGTCTTTTTCTACATGTTCCTGCTCCAGCGAGTCTTCTTCTACAACTTCCTGCTCCAGTGAGTCTTCTTCTACACATTCCTGCTCTAGCAAGTCTTCTTCTACATGTTCCTGCTCCAGTGACTCTTCTTCTACATGTTTCTGCCCCAGTGAGTCTTTTACATGTTCCTGCTCCAGCGAGTCTTCTTCTACATGTTCCTGCTCCAGCGAGTCTTCTTCTACACGTTCCTGCTCCAGCGAGTCTTCTTCTACGAGTTCCTGCTCCAGCGAGTCTTCTTCTCCAACTTCCTGCTCCAGCGAGTCTTCTTCTCCAGGTTCCTGCTCTGGCGAGTCTTGTACATGTTCCTGCTCCAGCGATTCTTCTTCTACACGTTCCTGCTCCAGCGAGTCTTCTTCTACATGTTCCTGCTCCGGTGAGTCTTCTTCTACAGATTCCTACTACAGTGAGTTATCTCCTACACTTTCCTGCTCCAGCGAGTCTTCTTCTACAACTTCCTGCTCCAGCGAGTCTTCTTCTACATGTTCCTGCTCCGGTGAGTCTTCTTCTACAGATTCCTACTACGGTGAGTTATCTCCTACACTTTCCTGCTCCAGCGAGTCTTCTTCTACAGCTTCCTGCTCCGGCGAGTCTTTTTCTACATGTTCCTGCTCCAGCGAGTCTTCTTCTACAGCTTCCTGCTCCGGTGAGTCTTCTTCTACACATTCCTGCTCTAGCGAGTCTTCTTCTACATGTTCCTGCTCCAGTGAGTCTTCTTCTACACATTCCTGCTCTAGCAAGTCTTCTTCTACATGTTCCTGCTCCAGTGAGTCTTCTTCTACATGTTTCTGCCCCAGTAAGTCTTGTACACGTTCCTGCTCCAGCGAGTCTTCTTCTACGAGCTCCTGCTCCGGCGAGTCTTTTTCTACATGTTCCTGCTCCAGCTACTCTTCTTCTACGAGCTCCTGCTCCGGTGAGTCTTCTTCTACACATTCCTGCTCTAGCGAGTCTTCTTCTACATGTTCCTGCTCCAGTGAGTCTTCTTCTACAACTTCCTGCTCCAGCGAGTCTTTTTCTCGAGGTTCCTGCTCCGGCGAGTCTTGTACATGTTCCTGCTCCAGTGAGTCTTTTTCTACAAGCTCCTGCTCCGGCGAGTCTTCTTCTACAGGTTCCTGCTCCGGCGAGTCTTTTTTTACAGGTTCCTGCTCCGGTGAGTCTTGTACATGTTCCTGCTCCAGTGAGTCTTCTTCTACAACTTCCTGCTCCAGCGAGTCTTCTTCTCCAGGTTCCTGCTCCGGCGAGTCTTGTACATGTTCCTGCTCCAGCGAGTCTTCTTCTACACGTTCCTGCTCCAGCGAGTCTTCTTCTACATGTTCCTGCTCCGGTGAGTCTTCTTCTACAGATTCCTACTCCGGTGAGTTTTCTTCTACACTTTCCTGCTCTGGTGAGTCTTCTTCTACATGTTCCTGCTCCAGCGAGTCTTCTACACATTCCTGCTCCGGCGAGTCTTCTTCTCCAGGTTCCTGCTCCGGGGAGTCTTTTTCTACATATTCCTGCTCCGACGAGTCTTGTACATCTTCCTGCTCCAGCGAGTCTTCTTCTACATGTTCCTGCTCCAGTGAGTCTTTTTCTACAAGCTCCTGCTCTGGCCAGTCTTCTTCTACAGGTTCCTGCTCCGGCGAGTCTTTTTTTACAGGTTCCTGCTCCGGCGAGTCTTCTTCTACAGGTTCCTGCTCCGCCAAGTCTTTTTCTACAAGCTCCTGCTCCACTGAGTCTTCTTCCACAACTTCCTGCTCCAGTGAGTCTTGTCTACACGTTCCTGCTCCGGTGAGTCTTGTACATGTTCCTGCTCCAGTGAGTCTTCTTCTACAACTTCCTGCTCCAGCGAGTCTTCTTCTCCAGGTTCCTGCTCCGGCGAGTCTTGTACATGTTCCTGCTCCAGCGAGTCTTCTTCTACACGCTCCTGCTCCAGCTAGTCTTCTTCTACGAGTTCCTGCTCCAGCGAGTCTTCTTCTACATGTTCCTGCTCCGGCGAGTCTTCTTCTCCAGGTTCCTGCTCTGGCGAGTCTTGTACATGTTCCTGCTCCAGCGAGTCTTCTTCTACACGTTCCTGCTCCAGCGAGTCTTCTTCTACATGTTCCTGCTCCGGTGAGTCTCCTTCTACAGATTCCTACTCCGGTGAGTTTTCTTCTACACTTTCCTGCTCTGGTGAGTCTTCTTCTACATGTTCCTGCTCCAGCGAGACTTCTTCTACAACTTCCTGCTCCAGCGAGTCTTCTTCTACAACTTCCTGCTCCAGCGAGTCTTCTTCTACAACTTCCTGCTCTGGCGAGTCTTTTTCTACATGTTCCTGCTCCAGCGAGTCTTCTTCTACAACTTCCTGCTCCAGTGAGTCTTCTTCTACACATTCCTGCTCGAGTTAGTCTTCTTCTACATGTTCCTGCTCCAGTGAGTCTTCTTCTACATGTTTCTGCCCCAGTGAGTCTTGTACACGTTCCTGCTCCAGCGAGTCTTCTTCTACGAGCTCCTGCTCCAGCGAGTCTTCTTCTACATGTTCCTGCTCCAGCGAGTCTTCTTCTACACGTTCCTGCTCCAGCGAGACTTCTTCTACAACTTCCTGCTCCAGCGAGTCTTCTTCTACAACTTCCTGCTCTGGCGAGTCTTTTTCTACATGTTCCTGCTCCAGCGAGTCATCTTCTACAACTTCCTGCTCCAGCGAGTCTTCTTATACAAGCTCCTGCTCCAGCGAGTCTTCTTCTACAGGTTCCTGCTCCAGCGAGTCTTTTTCTACATGTTCCTGCTCCAGCGAGTCTTCTACACATTCCTGCTCCGGCGAGTCTTCTCCTCCAGGTTCCTGCTCCGACGAGTCTTGTACATCTTCCTGCTCCAGCGAGTCTTCTTCTACATGTTCCTGCTCCAGTGAGTCTTTTTCTACAAGCTCCTGCTCTGGCGAGTCTTCTTCTACAGGTTCCTGCTCCGGCGAGTCTTTTTACAGGTTCCTGCTCCGGCGAGTCTTCTTCTACAGGTTCCTGCTCCGCCAAGTCTTTTTCTACAAGCTCCTGCTCCACTGAGTCTTCTTCCACAACTTCCTGCTCCAGTGAGTCTTGTCTACACGTTCCTGCTCCGGCGAGTCTTGTACACGTTCCTGCTCCAGCGAGTCTTCTTCTACATGTTCCTGCTCCGGTGAGTCTTCTTCTACAGATTCCTACTCCGGTGAGTTTTCTTCTACACTTTCCTGCTCTGGTGAGTCTTCTTCTACATGTTCCTGCTCCAGCGAGTCTTCTTCTACAACTTCCTGCTCCAGCGAGTCTTCTTATACAAGCTCCTGCTCCAGCGAGTCTTCTTCTACAGGTTCCTGCTCCAGCGAGTCTTTTTCTACATGTTCCTGCTCCAGCGAGTCTTCTACACATTCCTGCTCCGGCGAGTCTTCTTCTCCAGGTTCCTGCTCCGGGGAGTCTTTTTCTACATATTCCTGCTCCGACGAGTCTTGTACATCTTCCTGCTCCAGCGAGTCTTCTTCTACATGTTCCTGCTCCAGTGAGTCTTTTTCTACAAGCTCCTGCTCTGGCCAGTCTTCTTCTACAGGTTCCTGCTCCGGCGAGTCTTTTTTTACAGGTTCCTGCTCCGGCGAGTCTTCTTCTACAGGTTCCTGCTCCGCCAAGTCTTTTTCTACAAGCTCCTGCTCCACTGAGTCTTCTTCCACAACTTCCTGCTCCAGTGAGTCTTGTCTACACGTTCCTGCTCCGGTGAGTCTTGTACATGTTCCTGCTCCAGTGAGTCTTCTTCTACAACTTCCTGCTCCAGCGAGTCTTCTTCTCCAGGTTCCTGCTCCGGCGAGTCTTGTACATGTTCCTGCTCCAGCGAGTCTCCTTCTACACGCTCCTGCTCCAGCTAGTCTTCTTCTACGAGTTCCTGCTCCAGCGAGTCTTCTTCTACAACTTCCTGCTCCGGCGAGTCTTCTTCTCCAGGTTCCTGCTCTGGCGAGTCTTGTACATGTTCCTGCTCCAGCGAGTCTTCTTCTACACGTTCCTGCTCCAGCGAGTCTTCTTCTACATGTTCCTGCTCCGGTGAGTCTTCTTCTACAGATTCCTACTCCGGTGAGTTTTCTTCTACACTTTCCTGCTCTGGTGAGTCTTCTTCTACATGTTCCTGCTCCAGCGAGACTTCTTCTACAACTTCCTGCTCCAGCGAGTCTTCTTCTACAACTTCCTGCTCCAGCGAGTCTTCTTCTACAACTTCCTGCTCTGGCGAGTCTTTTTCTACATGTTCCTGCTCCAGCGAGTCTTCTTCTACAACTTCCTGCTCCAGTGAGTCTTCTTCTACACATTCCTGCTCTAGCAAGTCTTCTTCTACATGTTCCTGCTCCAGTGAGTCTTCTTCTACATGTTTCTGCCCCAGTGAGTCTTGTACACGTTCCTGCTCCAGCGAGTCTTCTTCTACGAGCTCCTGCTCCAGCGAGTCTTCTTCTACATGTTCCTGCTCCAGCGAGTCTTCTTCTACACGTTCCTGCTCCAGCGAGTCTTCTTCTACATGTTCCTGCTCCGGTGAGTCTTCTTCTACAGATTCCTACTCCGCTGAGTTTTCTTCTACACTTTCCTGCTCTGGTGAGTCTTCTTCTACATGTTCCTGCTCCAGCGAGACTTCTTCTACAACTTCCTGCTCCAGCGAGTCTTCTTCTACAACTTCCTGCTCTGGCGAGTCTTTTTCTACATGTTCCTGCTCCAGCGAGTCTTCTTCTACAACTTCCTGCTCCAGCGAGTCTTCTTATACAAGCTCCTGCTCCAGCGAGTCTTCTTCTACAGGTTCCTGCTCCAGCGAGTCTTTTTCTACATGTTCCTGCTCCAGCGAGTCTTCTACACATTCCTGCTCCGGCGAGTCTTCTTCTCCAGGTTCCTGCTCCGACGAGTCTTGTACATCTTCCTGCTCCAGCGAGTCTTCTTCTACATGTTCCTGCTCCAGTGAGTCTTTTTCTACAAGCTCCTGCTCTGGCGAGTCTTCTTCTACAGGTTCCTGCTCCGGCGAGTCTTTTTTTTACAGGTTCCTGCTCCGGCGAGTCTTCTTCTACAGGTTCCTGCTCCGCCAAGTCTTTTTCTACAAGCTCCTGCTCCACTGAGTCTTCTTCCACAACTTCCTGCTCCAGTGAGTCTTGTCTACACGTTCCTGCTCCGGCGAGTCTTGTACATGTTCCTGCTCCAGTGAGTCTTCTTCTACAACTTCCTGCTCCAGCGAGTCTTCTTCTCCAGGTTCCTGCTCCGGCGAGTCTTGTACATGTTCCTGCTCCAGCGAGTCTTCTTCTACACGCTCCTGCTCCAGCTAGTCTTCTTCTACGAGTTCCTGCTCCAGCGAGTCTTCTTCTACAACTTCCTGCTCCGGCGAGTCTTCTTCTCCAGGTTCCTGCTCTGGCGAGTCTTGTACATGTTCCTGCTCCAGCGAGTCTTCTTCTACACGTTCCTGCTCCAGCGAGTCTTCTTCTACATGTTCCTGCTCCGGTGAGTCTTCTTCTACAGATTCCTACTCCGGTGTGTTTTCTTCTACACTTTCCTGCTCTGGTGAGTCTTCTTCTACATGTTCCTGCTCCAGCGAGACTTCTTCTACAACTTCCTGCTCCAGCGAGTCTTCTTCTACAACTTCCTGCTCCAGCGAGTCTTCTTCTACAACTTCCTGCTCTGGCGAGTCTTTTTCTACATGTTCCTGCTCCAGCGAGTCTTCTTCTACAACTTCCTGCTCCAGTGAGTCTTCTTCTACACATTCCTGCTCTAGCAAGTCTTCTTCTACATGTTCCTGCTCCAGTGAGTCTTCTTCTACATGTTTCTGCCCCAGTGAGTCTTGTACACGTTCCTGCTCCAGCGAGTCTTCTTCTATGAGCTCCTGCTCCAGCGAGTCTTCTTCTACATGTTCCTGCTCCAGCGAGTCTTCTTCTACACGTTCCTGCTCCAGCGAGTCTTCTTCTACATGTTCCTGCTCCGGTGAGTCTTCTTCTACAGATTCCTACTCCGGTGAGTTTTCTTCTACACTTTCCTGCTCTGGTGAGTCTTCTTCTACATGTTCCTGCTCCAGCGAGACTTCTTCTACAACTTCCTGCTCCAGCGAGTCTTCTTCTACAACTTCCTGCTCTGGCGAGTCTTTTTCTACATGTTCCTGCTCCAGCGAGTCTTCTTCTACAACTTCCTGCTCCAGTGAGTCTTCTTCTACACATTGCTGCTCTAGCAAGTCTTCTTCTACATGTTCCTGCTCCAGTGAGTCTTCTTCTACATGTTTCTGCCCCAGTGAGTCTTGTACACGTTCCTGCTCCAGCGAGTCTTCTTCTACGAGCTCCTGCTCCAGCGAGTCTTCTTCTACATGTTCCTGCTCCAGTGAGTCTTCTTCTACAACTTCCTGCTCCAGCGAGTCTTCTTCTCGAGGTTACTGCTCCGGCGAGTCTTGTACATGTTCCTGCTCCGGCGAGTCTTCTTCTACACGCTCCTGCTCCAGCGAGTCTTCTTCTACATGTTCCTGCTCCAATGAGTCTTCTTCTATAGATTCCTACTCCGGTGAGTTTTCTTCTACACTTTCCTGCTTGGGTGAGTCTTCTACTACATGTTCCTGCTCCAGCGAGTCTTCTTCTACAACTTCCTGCACCGGCGAGTCTTTTTCTACATGTTCCTGCTCCGGCGAGTCTTGTACATGTTCCTGCTCCAGCGAGTCTTCTTATACAAGCTCCTGCTCCAGCGAGTCTTCTTCTACAGGTTCCTGCTCCAGCGAGTCTACTTCTACATGTTCCTGCTCCAGCGAGTCTTCTACACATTCCTGCTCCGGCGAGTCTTCTTCTCCAGGTTCCTGCTCCGGGGAGTCTTTTTCTACATATTCCTGCTCCGACGAGTCTTGTACATGTTCCTGCTCCAGCGAGTCTTCTTCTACATGTTCCTGCTCCAGTGAGTCTCCTTCTACACTTTCCTGCTCCGGCGAGTCTTCTTCTACACGTTGTTACTTTGGCGAGTCTTTTTCTACAAGCTCCTGCTCCGGCGAGTCTTCTTCTACAGGTTCCTGCTCCGGCGAGTCTTTTTTTACAGGTTCCTGCTCCGGCGAGTCTTCTTCTACAAGCTCCTGCTCCACCGAGTCTTCTTCTACACGTTGTTACTTTGGGGAGTCTTTTTCTATAAGCTCCTACTCCGGCGAGTCTTCTTCTACAGGTTCCTGCTCCGGCGAGTCTTTTTTTTACAGGTTCCTGCTCCGGCGAGTCTTCTTCTACAGGTTCCTGCTCCGGCGAGTCTTTTTCTACAAGCTTCTGCTCCACCGAGTCTTCTTCTACATGTTCCTGCTCCAGTGAGTTTTCTTCTACAGATTCCTGCTCCGCTGAGTTTTCTTCTACACTTTCCTGCTCCTGTGAGTCTTCTTCTACATGTTTCTGCCCCAGTGAGTCTTGTACACGTTCCTGCTCCAGCGAGTCTTCTTCTACGAGCTCCTGCTCCAGCAGGTCTTCTTCTACATGTTCCTGCTCCAGTGAGTCTTCTTCTACAACTTCCTGCTCCAGCGAGTCTTGTACATGCTCCTGCTCCGGCGAGTCTTCTACATGTTCCTGCTCCAGTGAGTCTTCTTCTATAGATTCCTACTCCGGTGAGTTTTCTTCTACACTTTCCTGCTCGGGTGAGTCTTCTTCTACATGTTCCTGCTCCAGTGAGTCTTCTTCTACAACTTCCTGCTCCGGCGAGTCTTTTTCTACAGGTTCTTGCTCCAGCAAGTCTACTTCTACATGTTCCTGCTCCAGCGAGTCTTCTACACATTCCTCCTCCGGCGAGTCTTCTTATACAAGGTCCTGCTCCAGCGAGTCTTCTTCTCCAGGTTCCTGCTCCGGCGATTCTTTTTCTACATATTCCTGCTCCGGCGAGTCTTGTATATGTTCCTGCTCCAGTGAGTCTTCTTCTACACTTTCCTGCTCCGGCGAGTCTTCTTCTACACGTTGCTACTTTGGCGAGTCTTTTCCTACAAGCTCCTGCTCCAGCGAGTCTTCTTCCACAGGTTCCTGCTCCGCCAAGTCTTTTTCTACAAGCTCCTGCTCCACCGAGTCTTCTTCTTCAAGCTCCTGCTCCAGCAAGTCTTCTTCCACAACTTCCTGCTCCAGTGAGTCTTCTTCTACACGTTCCTGCTCGAGTTAGTCTTCTTCGACATGTTCCTGCTCCAGTGAGTCTTCTTCTACACGTTCCTGCTCGAGTGAATCTTCTACACGTTCCTGCTCCAGTGAGTCTTCTTCTACAACTTCCTGCTCCAGTGAGTCTTCTTCTACACGTTCCTGCTCTGGTGAGTCTTCTTCTACACGTTCCTGCTCCGGCGAGTCTTCGTCTACATTTCCCTGCCCCAGCGAGTCTTCTTTTACAACTTCCTGCTCCAGCGAGTCTTTTTCTCCAGGTTACTGCTCCGGCGAGTCTTGTACATGTTCCTGCTCCAGTGAGTCTTCTTATACAACTTCCTGCTCCAGCGAGTCTTCTTCTACAGGTTCCTGCTCCGGCGAGTCTTGTACATGTTCCTGCTCCAGTGAGTCTTCTTCTGCAACTTCCTGCTCCAGCGAGTCTTCTTCTCCAGGTTCCTGCTCCGGCAAGTCTTGTACATGTTCCTGCTCCAGCGAGTCTTCTTCTACAGGTTCCTGCTCCGGTGAGTCTTGTACATGTTCCTGCTCCAGCGAGTCTTCTTCTACGAGTTCCTGCTCCAGCGAGTCTTCTTCTCCAACTTCCTGCTCCAGCGAGTCTTCTTCTCCAGGTTCCTGCTCTGGCGAGTCTTGTACATGTTCCTGCTCCAGCGAGTCTTCTTCTACACGTTCCTGCTCCAGCGAGTCTTCTTCTACATGTTCCTGCTCCGGTGAGTCTTCTTCTACAGATTCCTACTACGGTGAGTTATCTCCTACACTTTCCTGCTCCAGCGACTCTTCTTCTACAACTTCCTGCTCCAGCGAGTCTTCTTCTACATGTTCCTGCTCCAGCCAGTCTTCTTCAACATGTTCCTGCTCCAGTGAGTCTTCTTCACAGATTCCTGCTCCAGTGAGTCTTCTTCTACATGTTCCTGCTCCGGCGAGTCTTGTACACGTTCCTGCTCCAGCGAGTCTTCTTCTACAAGCTCCTACTCCAGCGAGTCTTCTTCTACAACTTCCTGCTCCAGCGAGTCTTCTTCTACATGTTCCTGCTCCAGCCAGTCTTCTTCAACATGTTCCTGCTCCAGTGAGTCTTCTTCACAGATTCCTGCTCCAGTGAGTCTTCTTCTACATGTTCCTGCTCCGGCGAGTCTTGTACACGTTCCTGCTCCAGCGAGTCTTCTTCTACAAGCTCCTACTCCAGCGAGTCTTCTTCTACAACTTCCTGCTCCAGCGAGTCTTCTTCTACATGTTCCTGCTCCGGAGAGTCTTCTTCTACAGGTTCTTGCTCCCGCGAATCTTCTTATACAAGCTCCTGCTCCAGCGAGTCTTCTTCTCCAGGTTCCTGCTCCAGCGAGTCTTTTTCTACATGTTCCTGCTCCGGTGAGTCTTTTTCTACATGTTCCTGCTCCAGCGAGTCTTCTACACATTCCTGCTCCGGCGAATCTTCTTATACAAGGTCCTGCTCCAGCAAGTCTTCTTCTCCAGGTTCCTGCTCCGGCGAGTCTTTTTCTACATGTTCCTGCTCCAGCGAGTCTTCTTTTACACTTTCCTGCTCTGGCGAGTCTTCTTCTCCAGGTTCCTGCTCTGGCGAGTCTTCTTCTCCATGTTCCTGCTCCGGCGAGTCTTGTACATGTTTCTGCTCCAGTGAGTCTTCTTTTACACTTTCCTGCTCCGGCGAGTCTTCTTCTACACGTTTCTACTTTGGAGAGTCTTTTTCTACAAGCTCCTGCTCCAGCGAGTTTTCTTCTACATGTTCTTGCTCCGGCGAGTTTTTATTCTTCTCTCCCAGATTTATTTGTATTTGTTTTGGACGCTCCACCAGAGGCAGAGGCATCCTGGAGCTCGTTTTCTCTCACAGACCAGCACATTTCAAATTTTACATCAATTATACATCAACTGTATCTGAGGCTCAGATGCTCAGCGGGGTGCCGATGCTTGTGTGTGAGTGAGTTGCGTCAGCGGTGGAACCGAGCCCTCCGAGCCAATTACAGGCTGCCAGATCAGCAGTAAGAGCAGAGCTCCCGGCCAGCTGAACGGTGTGGGGTTAATGAGCTCCTCCGCTTCTGCAGGTGTCAGCTCTGCATCTCACTCTGTTTGTGTTATGGGAGCAGGAAGCTCGCTGCACTGAAACGTCACAGCTGTGGAGCAAAGAGGACTCTTCAGGATGTATGAGCTGTAAAACGATGCTTTAAGGACACGTTAAGACCTTCACACCCTAGATGCTCTTAGATGGCAACAATCTCACCCTGAAAGACAAGACCAAATTACTGCTGTCACCATTGGCTTGTTTTTGAAATGTGTGTAATAAAGAAGAGAACAAAATACCTCACAGAGGAGCTTCTTTATAGTTTAAGTGTCAAGTTCAGAGTTCACATCCTCGTATGAACCTCAAATTATGCATATTTTATATATATATATATATATATATATATATATATATATATATATATATATATATATATATATATAGCCATGGAAAAAATGACGAGACCACCCTGTCATCAAAAATAATGGTTATGCAATCGAGTACCAACTGTGATGTGAATCATGTGACTAAGAGAGACAGAAAAGAAATTCCAGTTCCTATCTTCACCCTCATTCTTAGTCGCCCTCAAAACCAAGGGTCAAGGGTTATTTTTGTGACTTAGAAATGGGACACTCCTTAAATGCAGATACGTCTTCAAAGTGTGAGGAACAGCATTACGCGTTTAGTCTGTCAATTCAGAAGAAGAAGAAGCATTTATTTTATTTACATTTATTTGCACTGTTAACCCTGTCTCAGCCACAAACGCAGCCACCATGGACATATTCAGCTGTCACTGCATACCACAGCTTATCGAAAGGTAAACACCAGCTATAAGGAAAGTTACGTAGGTGACTGTGGTTCTGTGAATTCCTGGATGACTGCAGTCAGCTGGCCGACACGTCACCCGATTGATTTTGTTGTCATTAGGACTTGACCTGCGACGAGCGCGAGGAGACATGTCCACGCTGGCAGTGGAATGAAACAGAACTATGGTTAGCTAAGTCTGCGGCTGCGGGAGGTGACATCAGCCCGGTCGTCTTATACTGTTATCGGCACAAGCACGTTATACAGGCTGTTATCTTGATAAAACAACCACATCAGCAACGACAAAAATGACCATTGTGCAACGTTAACTAACTTAAATGATAGCAACATGGCTTCACTGCACTGGCTGCTATTGACAAAAGATGGTAAAATAAGAATAAATGTTCTGCAACAATGAGGTAACTAATCCATAACATGGGCCTAAACTAAGATAATACAATGGTTTTCCTGATATTTATATCTCCATTAACAAAGACAATAATTCAGATTTGTAGCTCGCCTTCTTTGCTGCTGCATTCTGGGTAATCCTTACTCACAAGGTGGTGTCATAGAATCTCAGGATTGAGGATATTCATTGTCAGACTTGCCTCAACTTAACTTTCTGAGAATCGGCACAGCACTGGAACTTCACGGGAGTTCAGGTTTGAGATTGAGGGTTAAGACAGGAAGTGGAATTCAGCCAAAATCTAGAATGCCTAAAAGCTGTTTTTGGCTATTGATGTAAGAACTTAATAACCGAAATCACTTATCATGATAAGCATGGAAATAGCTATTTATCAGTTCTTAAATTAAACTCTTATCAGACATTTTTGTTGTTATAATTGTCCAGACAAATGTACTTTTAGTTGTACCAGGCATTAAAATGACTGAGAAATATGAGTCGTTAGGTGTAATGTCTGCATGAAGGCAGACACTCATGATGACTCGGCTCTGGACTCGGACCTCCCGCCGCCTCCTTACATGAGGACGAAAGCCTGAGGGTGTTTCTAGCCACATCTCCTCCTTGGTCGGGTGTGAGCATGAAGGCGTCGCAGTAGATGCCTGCATGTGACTGTGGGCAGGGATTAGTTCTACACCAACACCTTTGCCTCTATAATTGCATGAATATCTGCTCTGATGTGAAATAATGGGGGTGTTTCAGGGACCAGTGGCCAGAGAAAGAGGTTGGACGTGTTCATTTGTCAGGGGTCAGGTAAGTGTGAAGACTTAGCGACTTTGTGCAGCGGCCAGGCTTTTCCATGACATTCACTTTCAGACACGGAGGAATTCCCATATAAAACCTGTCATGTGCCATGAAATGAGATTCCAGCATGACGTCTGCCCACACCGGCCATCCAGAGCCAGAGGCCAGCTCATCCGAGCGTCTCATACTGGTCTGAATCTGTGTCCCAGTTGGGGCGTTTCTACTCCAGTGACTCACCGTGGTGTCCTGCATCAGCTTCTCTTCTTCTGCTTTTCCAGGATGTTCTTCAACATCAATAACAGAGATGAACATCAGACAGGCTGAATCCCTGCAGGTACATCAGAAGAAATAAACAGCTGTTTATTTAATTTGTTTTCCAGTAAAATCTGTTTAAATGGGAACAGATTATTTAACCTATATTTATCCAGGTAAGTCCCATTGAGACCGCAGTCTGTTTTTCAAGGGAGACCTGTTTACCTAACGTACATTTCTTTAGATGCTTGAGATAGAGACGTGCACACACTCAGCAGAGGAGATGATTGAAACAAAAAAGATTTAGAAGATGACAGATGTTGGTTCTTTAATAAGGCCTGGTTCCATCTGGGTTCTCACAATGTTCCGTTCATCTTTTATTCAGTTTTCTTCTATTAAAGGATAACTTTCTGCTTTTTCAACCTGGACCTTATTTCTAAGAGTTTAGACGTGCATTTTCTACCCAGTAAAGTTTCTGCATCACTTTGACTCCTACAGAATATATTATGTTTCCTTCGGTGTGCATCCAGTAAAATGGTGGAGACGGGGCAGCCACTCTATGAGACATTATCTGCAGTAAAACTCCTTCATTTCATCAATACTCTAAGTAGAATGAACAAACGAACGAGTACTATTGTCCTTTGAGTCCAGATTCATCTGTCCGTTAGTTATCAGGGTTCTACACACTTTTCAGGGCCACGCATTCATGATGTGTGCTTCCGTAGTACAGCTGAGAAGATCAGCTGCTACCCAGACAAGAAAAACACGATTAGAGAAACTCTGAACTCACAGGACAATAGTACTCATTCGCTCCTTCATTCTAATTAAAGTATTGATGAAATCAAGGAGTTTTACTGCAGATAAAGCCTTATATAGCTGCTGCCCCGTCTCCACCATTTTACTGGATGTACACCGAAGGGTGACTTAATGGGATATCTCCTAAGTTCCCTTACATATACCAAATCAACACTCGACCATACCGGCATGTTTACCTCTGTTGTCATTTGTCTTCTTCTCCTTGTATTTGTCGTCGGTGGTTTAAAAAAGCTAAAATGTAAAATATGAGTGTCTGGCTTGCATCCATCACAGACAAGAAATCTCTCCCAGTAACTAAACGAGTTTCCTTCCTTGTTGATACCAACCTGTCTCTTGGCTGGTGACGTCAGGTTTTGTTGCTTCCTTGGTTGTTAGCTAGCAATAAAGTTTCCTCAACACTGCCACATAGTGTTCTGGCACTGAAATGACCAAGCGTGTCCGAGCCTGGTTCAAGCACTGGCATGTGAATGCAACACAAGAATCAACTATCCCGGACCAGGCACGGGCAGCACGCCATGTGTAAAGGTCCTCACTAAAGCTTCTACAAAGTTCCAGACATCGTTTCATTTGTATTTACAAAGAAAATGCCATCAAAAATTTAAACAACATTAAACTAGACAACACAACGGTTGTCAGACATTATAAGACTTCATCAACAGAGAATATTTACATTTGTGGATGTTTGGACTCAGTAGCAGCTGTCTTGCTGGTGATTCCAAATATGTCATAGCCCTACTCCTCTGTCCTGTTAAGACAGAGGAGTAGGGCTATAACATATTTGGGAAATAAATTTGTCCCATATTTGGGACATTTTTGGGAAATAAATGAATATGACATATTTGGGAGATAAATGAGTATCAACATGTATGTTCAGCTGCTCTCTGATTGGCTCATCCAGAACAGATTCTTCTTTAAAAAAAAAGAAATAAAAGAGAAGGAAATGTTCAGATACCTTATTTATCCACCTTGTAAACATTGTTTACCATTTTTCAGCTTTCAGTAGTTCCTGCTTGTAATTAACCTTTTGTAGCACGCAGGCGGGCTACGTTGCAATATTTCCCATCATGCTTTGTGGCTCTCCCTGTATCATTCTGAGCTGTGACTTAAGTGTATCTGATCCTTGATATTCTCCTGGTGGTTATCAAATCAAAACTTGGCATCTTGCACCACATCACTGGCATGAGATCCTGCAACAGGACCTTCAAATCTAAATTGTGAAGGAAATTAATTCTTCCATCAGCCTTTTGGCGGGCTGACCTACCCTTGTACGTGCACATGCAGACAGAGGAAAGGACAATACAGAGAGGGTTATCTCTGGGCGTTCAAGGGTTAACTCTGGGCATTCAAGGGTTAATTCTGGGTGTTGGAGGGTTACATCTGCGTTTTCTGGGTGTCTGAGGCTTAGCTCCGGGTATTGGAGGGTTAACTCCAGGTGTTGGAGGGTTAACTCCTGGTGTTGGAGAGTTAACTCCGGGTGTTGGAGGGTTCACCCTGGGTGTTGGAGGGTTAACTACGGGCATTGGAGGCTTAGCTCCAGGTGTTGGAGGGTTAGATCCGGGTGTTGGGGGATTAACTCCTGGTGTTGGAAGCTTAGCTCCGGGTTGTTGGACGGTTAACTCAGGTGTTGGAGGGTTAACTCCTGGTGTTGGAGGCGTAGCTCCGGGTGTTGGAGGGTTAACTCCGGGTGTTGGAGGCTTAGCTCCGGGTGTTGGGAGGGTTAACTACTGGCGTTGGAGGCTTAGCTCCAGGTGCTGGAGGGTTAACTCCGGGTGTTGGAGGGTTAGCTCTGGGTGTTGGAGGGTTAACTCTGGGTGTTGGAGGGTTAACTCTGGGTTTTGGAGGGTTAACTCCGGGTGATGGAGGGTTAACTCAGGTGTTGGAGGGTTAACTCCGGATGATGGAGGGTTAACTCTGGGTGTTGGAGGGTTAACTCAGGTGTTGGAGGGTTAACTCCGGATGATGGAGGGTTAACTCTGGGTGTTGGAGGGTTAACTCCGGGTGTTGGAGGGTTAGCTCCGGGTGTTGGAGGGTTAACTCTGGGTGTTGGAGGGTTAACTCTGGGTGTTGGAGGGTTAACTCCGGGTGATGGAGGGTTAATTTAGGTGTTGGAGGGTTAACTCCGGATGATGGAGGGTTAACTCAGGTGTTGGAGGGTTAACTCCGGATGATGGAGGGTTAACTCTGGGTGTTGGAGGGTTAACTCCGGGTGATGGAGGGTTAATTTAGGTGTTGGAGGGTTAACTCCGGATGATGGAGGGTTAACTCAGGTGTTGGAGGGTTAACTCTGGATGATGGAGGGTTAACTCTGGGTGTTGGAGGGTTAACTCCGGATGATGGAGGGTTAACTCAGGGTGTTGGAGGGTTAACTCCGGATGATGGAGGGTTAACTCTGGGTGTTGGAGGGTTAACTCCGGGTGATGGAGGGTTAATTTAGGTGTTGGAGGGTTAACTCCGGATGATGGAGGGGTTAACTCAGGTGTTGGAGGGTTAACTCCGGATGATGGAGGGTTAACTCTGGGTGTTGGAGGGTTAACTCCGGGTGATGGAGGGTTAATTTAGGTGTTGGAGGGTTAACTCCGGATGATGGAGGGTTAACTCAGGGTGTTGGAGGGTTAACTCCGGATGATGGAGGGTTAACTCAGGGTGTTGGAGGGTTAACTCCGGATGATGGAGGGTTAACTCCGGATGATGGAGGGTTAACTCAGGGTGTTGGAGGATTAACTCCGGGTGATGGAGGGTTAATTTAGGTGTTGGAGGGTTAACTCCGGATGATGGAGGGTTAACTCAGGGTGTTGGAGGATTAACTCCGGGTGTTGGAGGGTTATCTTGGTGTTGAAGGATTAACTCCTGGTGTTGAAGGGTTAACTCCTGGTGTTGTAGGGTTAACTCTGGTGTGTACGGTCCAGTGCTGAGGCTCTGACTCTCTCTGTGCCATCAGCTTCGGGTACTGACTCAGTAACATGTAGCGGTTGTGGTTTTATTGTACATGACTGCATTCAGGAATCCTTCAGGTCTGACTTGTTCAGGCGTTTAAACTCTGGCTTCTCTGCACGGCATCATGGGAACATGAGTGTTGCTGAGTCTCCGGTCTGAGCTGTCAGGCTGCTGTTTGCAGCGGCAGACGGAGTCAGGTCGCCAGACTCCTGGTGTGGCCGCAGAGCCATGCAGCCCAGTTTCCATCACTCTGTCAGTGCTGAGGGTGGTAGCTGCTGGTGGAGAAGCAGCGGCCTGCTGGGTAATTCCACAGCTCCCAGGCTCACCACCGTCCTGCTGGACAAACCACATCTGTTTGTTCTAATGTTCCATTAAAGATCCACTCAGAGACAGCGCTGGATTTGGTTTCAGCCTTAAATCAAACAATGTCGTTTCTGGTTGCCCGGCTTATCTCATTTCCAGTAAGTCGTACCAGTTACGGACGTTTCTGAGCACACCACCGTCCATGACGCCGCATCACAGTCATGTAGAAACCACCAAGGAAAGAAAATACTTCATTACCCTCACAGAGAACAAGGACAGAAAGTCCTGAGTTTTTAAGGAGAAAGAAATATTTCGTCCGGACTGTCGGTGTCGGTGTGCCAGCTCTGCCTCACGGATGATGCCACTGTTAACCCTTTCCTGCGCTTCATGATCACCATGCTGCACCTGCTGGATGACATGCAGACCAGGCGTCATTAACTGCTGCATGCAGTGCTCCTTCCCAGAAGCCGGAAGAGAATAAACGAACGTTCAGGCTCAGAAAGGTGAACGTTCATTTCAGGTATTCTCTGAACGCCAACGTTGCCCTGAGTTTACAGCGACGGAGGCCGGACCGACGGAGGCCCTGCAGGGTGGAAATGGAGCGTTCCCAGTGGGGCCAGCATCCCCAACCTCAGGCTGCCGGGGACCAGAACGTCTCCATGGAGACCAGCGTCCCACAGAAGGTATGCACGGAGACCAGTGTCTACATGAACGTCTCCACGGAGACAGTCATCTGCAAGAATGTCTCCACAGAGACCAACGTCCACGGGAACATCTCCATGGAGACCAGTGTCCCCCGGAAGGTCTGCACGGAGACCAGTGTCTACCAGAACGTCTCCACGGAGACAGTCATCTACAAGAATGTCTCCACGGAGACCAGGGTCTACCAGAACGTCTCCACAGAGACCATCGTCTACCAGAGTGTCTCCATGGAGACCAGCATCTACCAGCCAGACCTCACCTTCACATGTTTGCTGACCTCACTACTATTCATGTTAGCTGTAATTATGTGCTGACCAATCAGCTCTTAGATTATGACCTCCGGCTAGAAGATCCCCGTCAGGAGTCCACAACGAGTGGAGGCTCAGGTTTAGGGATGCAACGATAACCGATAAAATGGTTAACTGTGATTACATTCCCAATGATTAGTAATACCGTTTCTAATTTTAATTATCGTTAAAACCGTGACTGATTACTGCACCTTGAAAATTCCTGTTCTGTTTCTTATTGCCTGAAAAAGCAGCAGCAGTCCCAGTTTGCATGATCTAATTTATGAAAACATGGTGGAGAGCAACAAATGCACCCATGTGGACAGTACAGATTTTTCACCCATTAAAAAGGACAAAAGTAGACATCTAGACCCATTTTGGATATTTTTGAGGATGCCGATGGGGTATTTCAGTAAAACCGCGGTTACAATGATAACCGTGATGATTTTGGTCACAATAACCGTGATATTAAAATTTCCATATCCTTACATCCCAACTCAGGTTATTGTCCAAGGAGACGTGAAGACATGGAGACATGGACATGTGGAGACGTGGACGAGCTGTGAGCCCACAGACAGAAGCTGCAGCTGAACGTGGTGCATTTTGCCCCACCTAGACAGCAGAGAAGGTGCTGTCAGGTTAGTGCTGCATACCCAGCCTGCACAATGTTTTTTAGGGTTTGTCCACGGTTTCCATGGTGACCCCACCTGTGTTTGCCCATGTGGGTTTCCACATGGGCAAACACATGGTATTGGAATTCTATCCCAGCGTCTATCAGAGAAATGCCTGTACTCAGCTCCTTCTCTAAATATCTGAAGTTGTGGTTACTGGAAAACCAGAGCTGCGCTCACAACTTGTAATAAGTCTACTTTTTATTGTTATTATTACTATCTATTGTTATACCATTAGGCGTTTATAATTTTGGGACTTGTAAAGAATGTATTCTTGTGTGTGTGTGTGAGTGTGGGTAAAAAGAGACTTGTTGATGGTGCAAACAGTGGTAGAGATTTAGGAGGGTGGATTGTTTGGGATGGATGGATTGTATGAGGGTGCTGGAAATAGCTGGGGATGGCCAGGAGAGGGGGCAGTCAAAGAGAGTGGACGCTGGAGGAGGGACTTGTTATGTTGGGGTGGGTGACAAGGTTATGGGATGGGGTACAGTTCTGGGCGGACTATATGACCTATGCATATGTGGAGGGGGGTGGATGGTCATTGGCGGGAACGGGATTTTGACATGATTTTAAATTTCTACTGTAGTTTCTGTGAGTGGTGGGGTGGGGGGAGGGGGGGGGTAGCTGGGCTTTGCTCAGGGGGGACAGAGGATGGAAATTAGCCTAGGCTATAATCCTGCAATTTTGTACCTTTACATTAATGTATATGTGCTTAAAAATGCATTGTCCCTTTTAAATAAATAAATAAATACAAATACAAATACATGTGGGGTCCATGTAACTGAAACTATGAGATCTGCAAATTTGCCCAGTTCAAGCCCTTTAAAACACTAACAGGCTATATGGGCAAACACAGGTGGGGTTACCATGGAAACCTCGGACAAAACCCACTTAGGTCCCTCATGGGGATCACCTGACCAGCGACTCAGATCCTGCTGGAGAGGAACATCTCCGTCCAACTTCATCACTTTCAGTTCAACTAAATCCTCAATGGCTCATTTGACTCAGAATTTTTACAAACCATATGGAAAACACAGAAATCACATCACTACATACACCAACCCCCCACCCCCGGTCCACCCCCCCAGCAGCAACCCTGCTCACGTTCCGTCAGCTATATGTTACTCCGCTGATGCAGCACTTCCACCCCAAGTCATTAATCATCTGTGCATAGGTCCAGGCTGAGAGGTCAGAGGTCAGGAAGCCATGACTCACCTCTGTGGTGGTGATCATGCAGACAGGAATGTGCTCTGCTGATTGGCTGGAACAGGAGGCCTCATAGGCAGCAGACGTAAACAGCGACCACCAAATTTCCTCTGAGTGGGAAATGAAATAAAGAGAGATGAGCGTATCAGTTTGATCAGTGCTGAGTGATTGCAGCGTTTCCTGATTTAAAAAAAGGAATTTTATCATAATGACATCAAAGCTTTCACAGGCGTTCTGTTTCTAAGCAGGACAGTAAAAATACGTCTGTGGTTATGTGTGTATAAAGGTGAACGAATGAAAGTGGACGGATGACGGTGGACGGATGAAGGTAAACAGGTGAAGGTTAACAGATGAGGGTAGATGAATGAAGGTGGATGGATGGAGGTGGATAGAAGGAGGTGGACGGATGAAGGTGGACGGAAAAAGGAGGACAGATAAAGGTGGACGGATGAAGGTGAAGTGAGGAAGGTGGACGAATGAAGGTGGACGGATAAAGGTGGACGGATGAAGGTGGACGGATGAAGGTGGAGTGAGGAAGGTGGACGGATGAAGGTGGACGGATAAAGGTGGACTGATGAAGGTGGACGGATGAAGGTGGAAGGATGAAGGTGGACAGGTGAAGGTAAACAGATGAGGCTAGATAAATGAAGGTGGATGGATGGAGGTGGATAGATGGAGGTGGACGGATGAAGGTGGACGGAAAAAGGTGGACTGATAAAGGTGGACGGATGAAGGTGGACTGATGAAGGTGGACGAATAAAGGTGGACGGATAAAGGTGGACGGATGAAGGTGGACTGATGAAGGTGGACGGATGAAGGTGGACGGATAAAGGTAGATGAATGAAGGTGGATGGATGAAGGTGGACGGATGAAGGTAGATGAATAAAGGTGGATGGATGGAGGTGGATGGATGAAGGTGGACGGATAAAGGTGGACGAATGAAGGTAGATGAATGAAGGTGGATGGATGGAGGTGGATGGATGAAGGTGGACGGATAAAGGTGGACGGATGAAGGTAGATGAATGAAGGTGGATGGATGGAGGTGGATGGATGAAGGTGGACGGATGAAGGTGGACAGATAAAGGTGGATGGATGAAGGTGGATGGATGAAGGTGGACGGATGAAGGTGAACAGATGAAGGTAGATGAATGAAGGTGGATGGATGGAGGTGGACGGCTGAAGATGGACTGATGAAGGTGGACAGATGAAGGTGAACAGATGAAGGTAGAAGAATGAAGGTGGATAAATGAAGGTGGACGGATGAAGGTGGACGGATAAAGCTGGATGGATGAAGGTGGACTGATGAAGGTGGACGGATGAAGGTAGGTGAATGAAGGTGGATGGATGGAGGTGAAAGGATAAAGGTGGATAGATGAGGGTGGATGGATGAAGGTGGACAGATGAAGGTGGATGGATGAAGGTGGATGGATGAAGGCGGACGGATGAAGGTGAACAGATGAAGGTAGATGAATGAAGGTGGATGGATGGAGGTGGATGGATAAAGGTGGACGATAAAGGTGGATGGATAAAGGTGGACAAATGAAGGTGGACGGCTGAAGATGGACTGATATAGGTGGACAGATGAAGGTGAACAGATGAAGGTAGAAGATGGGGTGGATAAATGAAGGTGGACAGATGAAGGTGGATGGATGAAGGTGGATGGATGAATGCGGACAGATGAAGGTGGATGGATGAAGGTTGACGGATAAAGGTGGACGGATAACGGTGAATGGATGAAGGTGGATGGATGAAGGTGGATGGATGAAGGCGGATAGATGAAGGTGGATGGATGAAGGTGGATGGATGAAGGCGGACAGATGAAGGTGGATGGATGACGGCGGACAGATGAAGGTGGACGATGACGGTGGACGGATAACGGTGAATGGATGAAGGTGGATGGATGAAGGTGGAGAGATGAAGGTGGATGGATGAAGGTGGATGGATGAAGGCGGACAGATGAAGGTGGATGGATGAAGGTGGATGGATGAAGGTGGATGGATGAAGGCGGACAGATGAAGGTGGATGGATGAAGGTGGACAGCTGAAGGTGGATGGATGAAGGTGGATGGATGAAGGCAGATGAATTAAGGTGGGAGGATGGAGGTGGACGGATGAAGATGGATGGATGAAGGTGGACGGATGAAGGTGGACAGATGAAGGTGTACGGATGAGGGTGAACAGATGATGGTGACCTGATGAAGGTGGACTGATGAAGGTGAACGGATGAAGGTGGATGGATGAAGGTGGATGGATGAAGGTGGACTGATGAAGGCGGATGAATTAAGGTGGATGGATGGAGGTGGGCGGATAAAAGTGAACGGATGAAGGTGAACAGATGAAGGTGGACAGATGAAGGTGGATGGATGAAGGTGGACTGATGAAGGTTGACGGATGAAGGTGGACGTATGAAGGTGGACTGGTGAAGGTGGACGATGAAGGTGAACGAATGAAGGTGAACAGATGAAGGTGGACTGATGAAAGTTGATGGATAAAGGTGGACGGATGAAGATGGACGGATGAAGGTGGACGGATGAAGGTGGACAGATGAAGGTGAATGGATGAAGGTGGATGGATGAAATGGACTGATGAAGGTGGACAGATGAAGGTGAACGGATAGAGGTGGACGGATAGAGGTGGACGGATGAAGGTGAATGGATGAAGGTGGATGGATGAAGGTGGATAGATGAAGTGGACAGATGAAGGTGGATGGATGAAGGTGGACGGATGAAGGCGGACAGATGAAGGTGGATGGATGAAGGTGGATGGATGAAGGCGGACAGATGAAGGTTGATGGATGAAGGTGGACGGATGAGGGTGGATGGATGAAGGTGGACAGATGAAGGTGGATGGATGAAGGTGGATGGTAGAAGGTGGATGGATGAAGGTGGACTGATGAAGGTGGACGGATGAAGGTGGACTGGTGAAGGTGGACGATGAAGGTGAACGAATGAAGGTGAACAGATGAAGGTGGACTGATGAAAGTTGATGGATGGAGGTGGAAGGATGAAGGTGGACGGATGAAGATGGATGGATGAAGGTGGACGGATGAAGGTGGACAGATTAAGGTGAACGGATGAGGGTGAACAGATGATGGTGACCGGATGAAGGTGGAAGGATGAAGGTGGATGGATGAAGGTGGACTGATGAAGGTGAACGGATGAAGGTGGATGGATGAAGGTGGATGGATGAAGGTGGACTGATGAAGGTGGACGGATGAAGGTGAACGGATAGGGGGACGGACAAAGGTAGATGAATGAAGGTGGATGGATGGAGGTGGATGGATGAAGGTGGACGGATGAAGGTGGAGAGATAAAGGTGGATGGATGAAGGTGGATGGATGAAGGTGGACGGATGAAGGTGAACAGATGATGGTAGATGAATGAAGGTGGATGGATGGAGGTGGACGGCTGAAGATGGACTGATGAAGGTGGACAGATGAAGGTGAACAGATGAAGGTAGAAGAATGAAGGTGGATAAATGAAGGTGGACGGATGAAGGTGGACGGATAAAGCTGGACGGATGAAGGTGGACTGATGAAGGTGGACGGATGAAGGTAGGTGAATGAAGGTGGATGGATGGAGGTGAAAGGATAAAGGTGGATAGATGAAGGTGGACGGATGAAGGTGGACAGATGAAGGTGGATGGATGAAGGTGGATGGATGAAGGCGGACGGATGAAGGTGAACAGATGAAGGTAGATGAATGAAGGTGGATGGATGGAGGTGGACGGATAAAGGTGGACGATAAAGGTGGATGGATAAAGGTGGACAAATGAAGGTGGACGGCTGAAGATGGACTGATATAGGTGGACAGATGAAGGTGAACAGATGAAGGTAGAAGATGGGGTGGATAAATGAAGGTGGACAGATGAAGGTGGATGGATGAAGGTGGATGGATGAATGCGGACAGATGAAGGTGGATGGATGAAGGTGGACGGATAAAGGTGGACGGATAACGGTGAATGGATGAAGGTGGATGGATGAAGGCGGATAGATGAAGGTGGATGGATGAAGGTGGATGGATGAAGGCGGACAGATGAAGGTGGATGGATGACGGCGGACAGATGAAGGTGGACGATGACGGTGGACGGATAACGGTGAATGGATGAAGGTGGATGGATGAAGGTGGACAGATGAAGGTGGATGGATGAAGGTGGATGGATGAAGGCGGACAGATGAAGGTGGATGGATGAAGGTGGATGGATGAAGGTGGATGGATGAAGGCGGACAGATGAAGGTGGATGGATGAAGGTGGACAGCTGAAGGTGGATGGATGAAGGTGGATGGATGAAGGCAGATGAATTAAGGTGGGAGGATGGAGGTGGACGGATGAAGATGGATGGATGAAGGTGGACGGATGAAGGTGGACAGATGAAGGTGTACGGATGAGGGTGAACAGATGATGGTGACCTGATGAAGGTGGACTGATGAAGGTGAACGGATGAAGGTGGATGGATGAAGGTGGACTGATGAAGGCGGATGAATGAAGGTGGATGGATGGAGGTGGGCGGATAAAAGTGAACGGATGAAGGTGAACAGATGAAGGTGAACAGATGAAGGTGGATGGATGAAGGTGGACTGATGAAGGTTGACGGATGAAGGTGGACGGATGAAGGTGGACTGGTGAAGGTGGACGATGAAGGTGAACGAATGAAGGTGAACAGATGAAGGTGGACTGATGAAAGTTGATGGATAAAGGTGGACGGATGAAGATGGACGGATGAAGGTGGACGGATGAAGGTGGACAGATGAAGGTGAATTGATGAAGGTGGATGGATGAAATGGACTGATGAAGGTGGACAGATGAAGGTGAACGGATAGAGGTGGACGGATAGAGGTGGACGGATGAAGGTGAATGGATGAAGGTGGATGGATGAAGGTGGATAGATGAAGATGGACAGATGAAGGTGGATGGATGAAGGTGGACGGATGAAGGCGGACAGATGAAGGTGGATGGATGAAGGTGGATGGATGAAGGCGGACAGATGAAGGTTGATGGATGAAGGTGGACGGATGAGGGTGGATGGATGAAGGTGGACAGATGAAGGTGGATGGATGAAGGTGGATGGTAGAAGGTGGATGGATGAAGGTGGACTGATGAAGGTGGACGGATGAAGGTGGACTGGTGAAGGTGGACGATGAAGGTGAACGAATGAAGGTGAACAGATGAAGGTGGACTGATGAAAGTTGATGGATGGAGGTGGAAGGATGAAGGTGGACGGATGAAGATGGATGGATGAAGGTGGACGGATGAAGGTGGACAGATTAAGGTGAACGGATGAGGGTGAACAGATGATGGTGACCGGATGAAGGTGGAAGGATGAAGGTGGATGGATGAAGGTGGACTGATGAAGGTGAACGGATGAAGGTGGATGGATGAAGGTGGATGGATGAAGGTGGACTGATGAAGGTGGACGGATGAAGGTGAACGGATAGAGGTGGACGGACAAAGGTGAACGGATGAAGGTGAACAGATGAAGGTGGACAGATAAAAGTTGATGGATGGAGGTGGAAGGATGAAGGTGGACGGATGAAGGTAAATGAATGAAGGTGGATGGATGAAGGTGGATGGATGAGTGGACTGGTGAAGGTGGACGATGAAGGTGAACGAATGAAGGTGAACAGATGAAGGTGGACTGATGAAAGTTGATGGATAAAGGTGGACGGATGAAGATGGACGGATGAAGGTGGACGGATGAAGGTGGACAGATGAAGGTGAATGGATGAAGGTGGATGGATGAAGGTGGATGGATGAAGGTGGATGGATGAAGGTGGACTGATGAAGGTGGACGGATGAAGGTGAACGGATAGAGGTGGACGGATAAAGGTGAACGGATGAAGGTGAACAGATGAAGGTGGACAGATGAAAGTTGATTGATGGAGGTGGAAGGATGAAGGTGGACGGATGAAGGTGACTGGATGAAGGTGGATGGATGAAGGTGGACAGATGAAGGTGGATGGATAGAGGTGGACGGATGAAGGCGGACAGATGAAGGTGGATGGATGAAGGTGGACGGATGAGGGTGGATGGATGAAGGTGGACAGATGAAGGTGGATGGATGAAGGTGAACAGATGAAGGTGGACAGATGAAAGTCCATGGATGGAGGTGGAAGGATCAAGGTGGACGGATGAAGGTGAATGGATGAAGGTGGATGGATGAAGGTGGATGGATGAAGGTGGACAGATGAAGGTGGATGGATGAAGGTGGACGGATGAAGGCGGACAGATGAAGGTGGATGGATGAAGGTGGATGGACAAAGGCGGACAGATGAAGGTTGATGAATTAAGGTGGATGGATGGAGGTGGATGAATGAAGGTGGATGGATGGAGGTGGACAGATTAAGGTGGACAGATGAAGGTGGATGGATGAAGGTGGATGGTTGAAGGTGGATGGTAGAAGGTGGATGGATGAAGGTGGACTGATGAAGGTGGATGGATGAAGGTGGACGGATAAAGGTGGACGGATAACGGTGAATGGATGAAGGTGGATGGATGAAGGTGGATGGATGAAGGCGGATAGATGAAGGTGGATGGATGAAGGTGGATGGATGAAGGCGGACAGATGAAGGTGGATGGATGACGGCGGACAGATGAAGGTGGACGATGACGGTGGACGGATAACGGTGAATGGATGAAGGTGGATGGATGAAGGTGGACAGATGAAGGTGGATGGATGAAGGTGGATGGATGAAGGCGGACAGATGAAGGTGGATGGATGAAGGTGGATGGATGATGGTGGATGGATGAAGGCGGACAGATGAAGGTGGATGGATGAAGGTGGACAGCTGAAGGTGGATGGATGAAGGTGGATGGATGAAGGCAGATGAATTAAGGTGGGAGGATGGAGGTGGACGGATGAAGATGGATGGATGAAGGTGGACGGATGAAGGTGGACAGATGAAGGTGTACGGATGAGGGTGAACAGATGATGGTGACCTGATGAAGGTGGACTGATGAAGGTGAACGGATGAAGGTGGATGGATGAAGGTGGACTGATGAAGGCGGATGAATGAAGGTGGATGGATGGAGGTGGGCGGATAAAAATGAACGGATGAAGGTGAACAGATGAAGGTGGACAGATGAAGGTGGATGGATGAAGGTGGACTGATGAAGGTTGACGGATGAAGGTGGACGGATGAAGGTGGACTGGTGAAGGTGGACGATGAAGGTGAACGAATGAAGGTGAACAGATGAAGGTGGACTGATGAAAGTTGATGGATAAAGGTGGACGGATGAAGATGGACGGATGAAGGTGGACGGATGAAGGTGGACAGATGAAGGTGAATTGATGAAGGTGGATGGATGAAATGGACTGATGAAGGTGGACAGATGAAGGTGAACGGATAGAGGTGGACGGATAGAGGTGGACGGATGAAGGTGAATGGATGAAGGTGGATGGATGAAGGTGGATAGATGAAGATGGACAGATGAAGGTGGATGGATGAAGGTGGACGGATGAAGGCGGACAGATGAAGGTGGATGGATGAAGGTGGATGGATGAAGGCGGACAGATGAAGGTTGATGGATGAAGGTGGACGGATGAGGGTGGATGGATGAAGGTGGACAGATGAAGGTGGATGGATGAAGGTGGATGGTAGAAGGTGGATGGATGAAGGTGGACTGATGAAGGTGGACGGATGAAGGTGGACTGGTGAAGGTGAACGAATGAAGGTGAACAGATGAAGGTGGACTGATGAAAGTTGATGGATGGAGGTGGAAGGATGAAGGTGGACGGATGAAGATGGATGGATGAAGGTGGACGGATGAAGGTGGACAGATTAAGGTGAACGGATGAGGGTGAACAGATGATGGTGACCGGATGAAGGTGGAAGGATGAAGGTGGATGGATGAAGGTGGACTGATGAAGGTGAACGGATGAAGGTGAACAGATGAAGGTGGACAGATAAAAGTTGATGGATGGAGGTGGAAGGATGAAGGTGGACGGATAAAGGTGGACGGATGAAGATGGACGGATGAAGGTGGACGGATGAAGGTGGATGGATGAAGGTGGATGGTTGAAGGTGGATGGTAGAAGGTGGATGGATGAAGGTGGACTGATGAAGGTGGATGGATGAAGGTGGACTGGTGAAGGTGGACGATGAAGTGAACGAATGAAGGTCACAGATGAAGGTGGACTGATGAAAGTTGATGGATGGAGGTGGAAGGATGAAGGTGGACAGATGAAGGTGAACGGATAGAGGTGGACGGATAGAGGTGGACGGATGAAGGTGAATGGATGAAGGTGGATGGATGAAGGTGGATAGATGAAGGTGGACAGATGAAGGTGGATGGATGAAGGTGGACGGATGAAGGCGGACAGATGAAGGTGGATGGATGAAGGTGGATGGATGAAGGCGGACAGATGAATGTTGATGGATGAAGGTGGACGGATGAGGGTGGATGGATGAAGGTGGACAGATGAAGGTGGATGGATGAAGGTGGATGGTAGAAGGTGGATGGATGAAGGTGGACTGATGAAGGTGGACGGATGAAGGTGGACTGGTGAAGGTGGACGATGAAGGTGAACGAATGAAGGTGAACAGATGAAGGTGGACTGATGAAAGTTGATGGATGGAGGTGGAAGGATGAAGGTGGACGGATGAAGATGGATGGATGAAGGTGGACGGATGAAGGTGGACAGATTAAGGTGAACGGATGAGGGTGAACAGATGATGGTGACCGGATGAAGGTGGAAGGATGAAGGTGGATGGATGAAGGTGGACTGATGAAGGTGAACGGATGAAGGTGGATGGATGAAGGTGGATGGATGAAGGTGGACTGATGAAGGTGGACGGATGAAGGTGAACGGATAGAGGTGGACGGACAAAGGTGAACGGATGAAGGTGAACAGATGAAGGTGGACAGATAAAAGTTGATGGATGGAGGTGGAAGGATGAAGGTGGACGGATGAAGGTAAATGAATGAAGGTGGATGGATGAAGGTGGATGGATGAGTGGACTGGTGAAGGTGGACGATGAAGGTGAACGAATGAAGGTGAACAGATGAAGGTGGACTGATGAAAGTTGATGGATAAAGGTGGACGGATGAAGATGGACGGATGAAGGTGGACGGATGAAGGTGGACAGATGAAGGTGAATGGATGAAGGTGGATGGATGAAGGTGGATGGATGAAGGTGGATGGATGAAGGTGGACTGATGAAGGTGGACGGATGAAGGTGAACGGATAGAGGTGGACGGATAAAGGTGAACGGATGAAGGTGAACAGATGAAGGTGGACAGATGAAAGTTGATTGATGGAGGTGGAAGGATGAAGGTGGACGGATGAAGGTGACTGGATGAAGGTGGATGGATGAAGGTGGACAGATGAAGGTGGATGGATGAAGGTGGACGGATGAAGGCGGACAGATGAAGGTGGATGGATGAAGGTGGACGGATGAGGGTGGATGGATGAAGGTGGACAGATGAAGGTGGATGGATGAAGGTGAACAGATGAAGGTGGACAGATGAAAGTCCATGGATGGAGGTGGAAGGATCAAGGTGGACGGATGAAGGTGAATGGATGAAGGTGGATGGATGAAGGTGGATGGATGAAGGTGGACAGATGAAGGTGGATGGATGAAGGTGGACGGATGAAGGCGGACAGATGAAGGTGGATGGATGAAGGTGGATGGACAAAGGCGGACAGATGAAGGTTGATGAATTAAGGTGGATGGATGGAGGTGGATGAATGAAGGTGGATGGATGGAGGTGGGCGGATAAAGGTGAACGGATGAAGGTGAACAGATTAAGGTGGACAGATGAAGGTGGATGGATGAAGGTGGATGGTTGAAGGTGGATGGTAGAAGGTGGATGGATGAAGGTGGACTGATGAAGGTGGATGGATGAAGGTGGACTGGTGAAGGTGGACGATGAAGGTGAACGAATGAAGGTCACAGATGAAGGTGGACTGATGAAAGTTGATGGATGGAGGTGGAAGGATGAAGGTGGACGGATGAAGATGGATGGATGAAGGTGGACGGATGAAGGTGGACAGATGAAGGTGTACGGATGAGGGTGAACAGATGATGGTGACCTGATGAAGGTGGACTGATGAAGGTGAACGGATGAAGGTGGATGGATGAAGGTGGATGGATGAAGATGGACTGATATAGGTGGACAGATGAAGGTGAACAGATGAAGGTAGAAGATGGGGTGGATAAATGAAGGTGGACAGATGAAGGTGGATGGATGAAAGTGGATGGATGAATGCGGACAGATGAAGGTGGATGGATGAAGGTGGATGGATGAAGGTGGACGGATAAAGGTGGACGGATAACGGTGAATGGATGAAGGTGGATGGATGAAGGTGGATGGATGAAGGCGGATAGATGAAGGTGGATGGATGAAGGTGGATGGATGAAGGCGGACAGATGAAGGTGGATGGATGACGGCGGACAGATGAAGGTGGACGATGACGGTGGACGGATAACGGTGAATGGATGAAGGTGGATGGATGAAGGTGGACAGATGAAGGTGGATGGATGAAGGTGGATGGATGAAGGTGGATGGATGAAGGCGGACAGATGAAGGTGGATGGATGAAGGTGGACAGCTGAAGGTGGATGGATGAAGGTGGATGGATGAAGGCAGATGAATTAAGGTGGGAGGATGGAGGTGGATGAATGAAAGTGGATGGATGAAGGTGGACAGGTGAAGGTGGATGGATGAAGGCAGATGAATGAAGGTGGATGGATGGAGGTGGGCGGATAAAGGTGAACGGATGAAGGTGAACAGATGAAGGTGGACAGATGAAGGTGGATGGATGAAGGTGGATGGTTGAAGGTGGATGGTAGAAGGTGGATGGATGAAGGTGGACTGATGAAGGTTGACTGATGAAGGTTGACTGATGAAGGTGGACTGATGAAGGTGGACTGGTGAAGGTGGACGATGAAGGTGAACGAATGAAGGTGAACAGATGAAGGTGGACTGATGAAAGTTGATGGATAAAGGTGGACGGATGAAGATGGACGGATGAAGGTGGACGGATGAAGGTGGACAGATGAAGGTGAATGGATGAAGGTGGATGGATGAAGGTGGATGGATGAAGGTGGACTGATGAAGGTGGACAGATGAAGGTGAACGGATAGAGGTGGACGGATAGAGGTGGACGGATGAAGGTGAATGGATGAAGGTGGATGGATGAAGGTGGATAGATGAAGGTGGACAGATGAAGGTGGATGGATGAAGGTGGACGGATGAAGGCGGACAGATGAAGGTGGATGGATGAAGGTGGATGGATGAAGGCGGACAGATGAAGGTTGATGGATGAAGGTGGACGGATGAGGGTGGATGGATGAAGGTGGACAGATGAAGGTGGATGGATGAAGGTGGATGGTAGAAGGTGGATGGATGAAGGTGGACTGATGAAGGTGGACGGATGAAGGTGGACTGGTGAAGGTGGACGATGAAGGTGAACGAATGAAGGTGAACAGATGAAGGTGGACTGATGAAAGTTGATGGATGGAGGTGGAAGGATGAAGGTGGACGGATGAAGGTGGACAGATTAAGGTGAACGGATGAGGGTGAACAGATGATGGTGACCGGATGAAGGTGGAAGGATGAAGGTGGATGGATGAAGGTGGACTGATGAAGGTGAACGGATGAAGGTGGATGGATCAAGGTGGATGGATGAAGGTGGACTGATGAAGGTGGACGGATGAAGGTGAACGGTTAGAGGTGGACGGACAAAGGTGAACGGATGAAGGTGAACAGATGAAGGTGGACAGATAAAAGTTGATGGATGGAGGTGGAAGGATGAAGGTGGACGGATGAAGGTGAATGGATGAAGGTGGATGGATGAAGGTGGATGGATGAGTGGACTGGTGAAGGTGGACGATGAAGGTGAACGAATGAAGGTGAACAGATGAAGGTGGACTGATGAAAGTTGATGGATAAAGGTGGACGGATGAAGATGGACGGATGAAGGTGGACGGATGAAGGTGGACGGATGAAGGTGGACAGATGAAGGTGAATGGATGAAGGTGGATGGATGAAGGTGGATGGATGAAGGTGGACTGATGAAGGTGGACGGATGAAGGTGAACGGATGAAGGTGAACAGATGAAGGTGGACAGATGAAAGTTGATGGATGGAGGTGGAAGGATGAAGGTGGACGGATGAAGGTGAATGGATGAAGGTGGATGGATGAAGGTGGATGGATGAAGGTGGACAGATGAAGGTGGATGGATGAAGGTGGACGGATGAAGGCGGACAGATGAAGGTGGATGGATGAAGGCGGACAGATGAAGGTTGATGGATGAAGGTGGACGGATGAGGGTGGATGGATGAAGGTGGACAGATGAAGGTGGATGGATGAAGGTGAACAGATGAAGGTGGACAGATGAAAGTCGATGGATGGAGGTGGAAGGATGAAGGTGGACGGATGAAGGTGAATGGATGAAGGTGGATGGATGAAGGTGGATGGATGAAGGTGGACAGATGAAGGTGGATGGATGAAGGTGGACGGATGAAGGCGGACAGATGAAGGTGGATGGATGAAGGTGGATGGACAAAGGTGGACAGATGAAGGTTGATGAATTAAGGTGGATGGATGGAGGTGGATGAATGAAGGTGGATGGATGGAGGTGGGCGGATAAAGGTGAACGGATGAAGGTGAACAGATGAAGGTGGACAGATGAAGGTGGATGGATGAAGGTGGATGGTTGAAGGTGGATGGTAGAAGGTGGATGGATGAAGGTGGACTGATGAAGGTGGATGGATGAAGGTGGACTGGTGAAGGTGGACGATGAAGGTGAACGAATGAAGGTCACAGATGAAGGTGGACTGATGAAAGTTGATGGATGGAGGTGGAAGGATGAAGGTGGACGGATGAAGATGGATGGATGAAGGTGGACGGATGAAGGTGGACAGATGAAGGTGTACGGATGAGGGTGAACAGATGATGGTGACCTGATGAAGGTGGACTGATGAAGGTGAACGGATGAAGGTGGATGGATGAAGGTGGATGGATGAAGGTGGACTGATGAAGGTGGACGGATGAAGGTGGACAGATGAAGGTGGATGGATGAAGGTAGACGGATGAAGGCGGACAGATGAAGGTGGATGGATGAAGGTGGATGGATGAAGGCGGACAGATGAAGGTTGATGGATGAAGGTGGACGGATGAGGGTGGATGGATGAAGGTGGACAGATGAAGGTGGATGGATGAAGGTGAACAGATGAAGGTGGACAGATGAAAGTCGATGGATGGAGGTGGAAGGATGAAGGTGGACGGATGAAGGTGAATGGATGAAGGTGGATGGATGAAGGTGGATGGATGAAGGTGGACAGATGAAGGTGGATGGATGAAGGTGGACGGATGAAGGCGGACAGATGAAGGTGGATGGATGAAGGTGGATGGACAAAGGCGGACAGATGAAGGTTGATGAATTAAGGTGGATGGATGGAGGTGGATGAATGAAGGTGGATGGATGGAGGTGGGCGGATAAAGGTGAACGGATGAAGGTGAACAGATGAAGGTGGACAGATGAAGGTGGATGGATGAAGGTGGATGGTTGAAGGTGGATGGTAGAAGGTGGATGGATGAAGGTGGACTGATGAAGGTGGATGGATGAAGGTGGACTGGTGAAGGTGGACGATGAAGGTGAACGAATGAAGGTGAACAGATGAAGGTGGACTGATGAAAGTTGATGGATGGAGGTGGAAGGATGAAGGTGGACGGATGAAGATGGATGGATGAAGGTGGACGGATGAAGGTGGACAGATGAAGGTGTACGGATGAGGGTGAACAGGTGATGGTGACCTGATGAAGGTGGACTGATGAAGGTGAACGGATGAAGGTGGATGGATGAAGGTGGATGGATGAAGGTGGACTGATGAAGGTGAACGGATGAAGGTGGATGGATGAAGGTGGATGGATGAAGGTGGACTGATGAAGGTGGACGGATGAAGGTGAACGGATGAAGGTGAACAGATGAAGGTGGACAGATGAAAGTTGATGGATGGAGGTGGAAGGATGAAGGTGGACGGATGAAGGTGAATGGATGAAGGTGGATGGATGAAGGTGGATGGATGAAGGTGGACAGATGAAGGTGGATGGATGAAGGTGGACGGATGAAGGCAAACGGATGAAGGTGGATGGATGAGGGTGGATGGATGAAGGTGGACAGATGAATGTGGATGGATGAAGGTGGATGGATGGAGGTGGATGAATGAAGGTGGATGGATGGAGGTGGGCGGATAAAGGTGAACGGATGAAGGTGAACAGATGAAGGTGGACAGATGAAGGTGGATGGATGAAGGTGGATGGTTGAAGGTGGATGGTTGAAGGTGGATGGTAGAAGGTGGATGGATGAAGGTGGACTGATGAAGGTGGTCTGGTGAAGGTGGACGAAGAAGGTGAACGAATGAAGGTGAACAGATGAAGGTGGACTGATGAAAGTTGATGGATGGAGGTGGAAGGATGAAGGTGGACGGATGAAGATGGATGGATGAAGGTGGACGGATGAAGGTGGACAGATGAAGGTGAACGGATGAGGGTGAACAGATGATGGTGACCGGATGAAGGTGAACGGATGAAGGTGGACTGATGGAGGTGGACGGATGAAAGTTGATGGATGGAGGTGGAAGGATGAAGGTGGACGGATGAAGGTGGACGGATGAAGGTGAACGGATGAGGGTGAACAGATGATGGTGACCGGATGAAGGTGAACGGATGAAAGTTGATGGATGAAGGTGGACGGATGAAATGAAATGAAAAATACTTTATTTGTACCTGAAGGGAAATTCAGTATTGTAAAAGCTCACTTTTTTTTTTTTTTTTTTTTAAATAAACAAAAAAGTCAGTCAGTCTTGTTCTTAGGGTGTGTGCTGGTAGGAATGAATTTCTGTATCTCCGTAGTGGGAGGCTGCGTCAAGCAAACTTGACGCAGCCTCCCACTGAACACACACTGTTGATTCTTCACCGTGTTGTGGAGAGGATGGGAAGTGTCCTCCATCATCTTCATCAGCTTGTGCAGCATTCTTTTCTGAACAATCAGCTCCAGCGGCTCCAGAGTTCTCCCCAGCACAGAAACAGCTTTCTTGATCAGCTTGTTTAGTTTCTTCAAGTCTCTGATTCTGATGCTGCTTCCCCAGCAGATGCTGCAAAGCTGATTGCACTTTTCACAACAGACTTGCAGAAGATCTGCAACATCTTGGTGCAGACGTTGAATGATCTCAGCTTCCTTAAGAAGTAGAGTCTGCTCTGACCTTTCTTGTAGATGTAGTCAGTGTTGCATTTCCAATCGAGTCTGTTGTCCAGCTGAACTCCAAGGTATTTGTAGTTCTCCACCACCTCCACCTCCTCTTCCAGGATGTAGACAGGACTATGCTGCTTATTCTTGCTCCTCTTGAAGTCAACAATCATCTCTTTAGTCTTGCTGGTATTTAAGATGAGCTGATTGTTACCATTTCACAAACTGATTGACCAGTTCCCTGTATCCGGCTTCTTGTCCATCACTGATACACCCCACAACTGCAGAGTCATCAGAGTATTTCTGCAGATGACAGGATTAGAGTTGTACTGGAAGTCTGAGGTGTACAGTGTAAAGAGGAATGGTGAGAGTACAGTTCCTTGTGGTGCTCCAGTGCTGCTGACCACCATCTCAGACACACAACCTTTCAGTCTCACAAACTGTGGTCTGTTTGTTTGGTAGTCGTAAATCCAGGTGGTTGTGGAGGATCCACCTGGAAGTTATGGAGCTTCTGACATAGCAAAGCAGCTGAATAGTATTAAAGGCACTTGAAAATCCACTTGAAGGTGGACGGATGAAGGTGGACGATGACGGTGGATGGATAATGGTGGACGGATGAAGGTGGATAGATGAAGGTGAATGGATGAAGGTGGATGGATGAAGGTGGATGGATGAAGGTGGATGGATGAAGGTGGATGGATGAAGGTGAATGGATGAAGGTGGATGGATGAAGGTGGATGGATGAAGGTGGATGGATGAAGGTGGATGGATGAAGGTGAATGGATGAAGGTGGACGGATGAGTGTGTTCTGAACTTTTCCAGCTAGTTCAGCCAGTTAATCTCCTCAACCCATTCAGGCTGGGGTTAGGAGTGTTCATGAAAGTGTTGCTGCATTAGTAAGTTAATGCATCGGTCAGTGAACACATCAGTCAGTGAACGCTTCGGTCAGTGAACGCATCGGTCAGTGAATGCATCGGTCAGTAAATGCTTCGGTCAGTGAACGCGTCGGTCTGTGAACGCATCGGTTAGTGAACGCGTCAGTCAGTGAACGCATCGGTCAGTGAATGCGTCGGTCTGTGAACGCATCGGTCAGTGAACGTGTCGGTCTGTGAATGCGTCGGTCTGTGAACGCATCGGTCAGTGAACGTGTCGGTCTGTGAACGCATCGGTCAGTGAATGCGTCGGTCTGTGAACGCATCGGTCAGTGAATGCGTCGGTCTGTGAACGCATCGGTTAGTGAACGCGTCAGTCAGTGAACGCATCGGTCAGTGAATGCGTCGGTCTGTGAACGCATCGGTCAGTGAACGTGTCGGTCTGTGAACGCATCGGTCAGTGAATGCGTCGGTCTGTGAACGCATCGGTCAGTGAACGCGTCGGTCTGTGAACGCATCGGTTAGTGAACGCGTCGGCCAGTGAATGCGTCGGTCTGTGAACGCATCGGTTAGTGAACGCGTCGGTCAGTGAACGCATTGGTCAGTGAATGCGTCCGTCAGTGAAAGCGTCAGTCAGTGAACGCGTCAGTCAGTGAACGCGTTGGTCAGTGAACACATCGGTCAGTAAAGGCATTGTTCCTCCTCCTCCTGAGGACAGTCTGGATGGAAAGCTTCAGTGAGCTGGATTTCATTCCAGCTATCAGCTTCTGCTGATACAGAAATGATGATGAGGAGGAGGAGGAGGAGGAAAACTCATCAAAGGGCTGCAGAAGGTTTTTGTCACATTCAGTTTCTACTTTATAGGAACGTCATGTTTGCCTGATTCTCAGCAGATTCTGGTGACAACAGCCATGGACGTGATTCGTGGATTCATGCCGACATGGATCTGGTATGAAAGTTACGGGTAACTGCAGTAACTTGTGAACAGCTGCCTTGTCAGGAGATGATGGAAGGAGCCAGGAACGTGGGACCTTTCAATCCTGGAAAGAGATTAACTCACAGAGGTGGTCACATATTTACCTTCTAAATCCTGCAGACTGGTTTTCAGTGATCTACAGAGCCGTCGGTGGCTGGAACCTCGTAAAGCTCTGACGTAAGACGTGCTGGGATGGAACGCGTCAACTGGCCTTTTAGTCAGACGTGACCTCTGAGGCCGTTCAGGTCCAGATGAGGCTGTTCGCGTCCAGACGAGTCCGTTCAGGAACAGACAAGGCAGTTCAGGTCCAGATGAGGCTGTTCGCGTCCAGACGAGTCCGTTCAGGAACAGACAAGGCAGTTCAGGTCCAGATGAGTCTGTTCAGGTCCGGATGACGCCGTTCAGGTCCAGAGGAGTCCATTTGTTCAGCACTATGCACTTTGATAGATTGGATTCTAGTTACAAATCCTGATAGAATAATTACATCTGGTGTGATGCCTGACTGTTTCAGTGACCATTCAATTGTGTTTTGTGTGTGGAAGATCAAGATGGCTAAATTCCCCCCTAAATACATTAATGTGAGACGAAGTAAAAATATCAATACTGAGCATTTCCTAGATGATTTAGTTAATATTAATTGGACTAGATTTCAGTTGATCCCTTATGTCACAGATGCATGGGATTTCTACTACTCAGAAGTTCTTAAAGTAATTGACAAACACGCTCCTTTCAAAACTATTTGTGTAAAAGGAAGACATCTTCCATGGATTACATCAGATTTAATTCATCTTTACAAACAGCGAGATCATGCTTGGACAAAATACAGGAAATCTAAAGACCCTGCTGACTGGGAGATATATAGACAGCTTAGAAATCAATCCAAAACACAAACTAGGAATGCTAAGTCTAATTTTTATAAGGAAGCTTTTCCTCAAAACTATAATAATCCTAAACTGTTTTGGAATCATTTGGATCAGCTTTTAAATAGATCTAAAAGAAACACAGCCGATCATGTCATTGTAAAGAATAACATAATTTCTGATCCTCACCTGATTTCTGAAGCTTTTAATCAGTATTTTTCCTCAGTAAGTAGTGCACAGCGCTCTAATTATCTATTTTGTTCAGACCCACTGAATGAAGTAGCTCCTGAGGCATCATTCTCTTTTAGTCAGATTTCATACTCAGATGTACAACATGTAATAAATGAACTTAAGAATAATAATAGTGTTGGTCCGGATGGCTTAGATATTAAATTTATTAAACTCGGACCCAGTGTACTTGTACATCCACTAGCTGATCTGTTTAACCTATCCTTAAGCACATGCTCAATTCCCATCATCTGGAAAACAGCAAGGGTAACACCTATCTTCAAGGGAGGAAATCACGAAGACCTAAGTAATTACCGTCCAATATCTATTATATGTGCCATTACTAAAATATTTGAAAAGATAATTTTTCAACAACTGTATAATCATATTAATCATTTTAAGATCTTATCTCCTAATCAGTCTGGTTTTCGCACAGGTTACTCTACTACTACTGCTTTACTTAAATTTACAAATGATGTGTTCTCTTCCTTTGATCAAAATCAGTTCACTGGTGCCATATTTCTTGATCTTTCCAAAGCTTTTGATCTAGTTGATCATTATTTACTCCTGGATAAACTCAGAGCAATGGGCCTTAGTAGGAATGCTCTTTTATGGTTTAATTCTTATTTGCATCATAGACGTCAATTTGTCGCTTTTAATGGTCATCAATCTGACTACTGTATTATGGAAAAAGGTGTGCCACAGGGTTCTATACTTGGTCCCCTCTTATTTTCTATTTTTATAAATGACCTTCCTCAAGTTTGTATTAACAGTCAAACTCATCTTTATGCTGATGACCCTGTTGTCTACTTATCAGGCTCGAACATATTTCACCTACAACATTTACTGCAGAAGGACTTTAATTCAATTCAAAATTGGTTAAAGGTGAATCTTCTAAAACTTAATATGGATAAATCTACTTGCATGCTCTTTGGTACCCAAATTTCTCTTCCTTCAGCAAATTTAAATATCAATTTTGCTAATGGTTCACCAATGAATGTGGAAACAACAGTCAAATATTTAGGTGTGTGGCTAGATCCAGAGCTAAAATTTAAACCACATATTGATTATATAATTAAACATGTTTACTCTTGTTTAATGCCTTTATATCAATCATCCAACTGTTTCACACAACAAATAAGAAAGAAAATCGTTTCGCAGTTAATTTTACCGGTTATTGACTTTGCTGATATAATATATCAAAATACATATGATATATATCTTAAACCATTAAATGTGGTATTCAATACTCTCTGCAGATTTATCTTAAAGTGTCCCTATAGAACTCATCACTGTATATTATATGAGAGACTTAACTGGTTACAGCCAGGCTGAAGATGTTACATGTACAGTTGTGTGAAAAAGTGTTTTCTCCTTCCTGATTTCTGACTTTTTTGCATGTTTGTCACACTTAAATGTTTCAGATCATCAAACAAATTTTAATGTGAGTCAAAGATAACACAAGTAAACAGAAAATGCAGTTTTTGAATGAAGATTTTTATTGGGGGGGGGGGGGGGGGGGGGGGGTCCAAACCTCCATGTCCCTGTGTGAAAAAGTGACAAAAGTGGAACTTTCTGGAAGGTGTAGGTCCCATTACATCTGGCGTAAAAGTAACACGGCATTTCAGAAAAGGAACATCATAGCAACAGTAAAATATGGTGGTGGTAGTGTGATGGTCTGGGGCTGTTTTGCTGCTTCAGGACCTGGAAGACTTGCTGTGGTAAATGGAACCATGAATTCTGCTTCTACCAAAAAATCCTGAAGGAGAATGTCCGGCCATCTGTTGGTGACCTCAAGCTGAAGCGCACTTGGGTTCTGCAGCAGAACAATGATCCAGAACACACCAGCAAGTCCACCTCTGAATGGCTTAAGAACAACAACATGAAGACTTTGGAGTGGCCTAGTCAAAGTCCCCACCTGAATCCCATTGAGATGCTGTGGCATGACCTTAAAAAGGCGGTTCATGCTGGAAAAGCTTTCAATGTGGCTGAATTACAACAATTCTGCAAAGATGAGTGGAACAAAATTCCTCCACAGCGCTGTAGAAGACTCACTGCCAGTTATCACAAACGCTTGATGCAGTTGTTGCTGCTAAGGTGGAACAACCAGTTATTAGGTTTAGGGGAAGATCACTTTTTCACACAGGGACATGGAGGGTTGGATTTTTTCCTCCCTTACTAATAAAAAACTTTCATTTAAAAACTGCATTTTGTGTTTACTTGTGTTATTTGTCTAATATTTAAATTTGTTTGATGATCTGAAACATTTAAGTGTGACAAACATGCAAAAAAATAAGAAATCACTTTTTCACACAACTGTTTGTCTGTCTGGTAGGTGTGTGTGGGTGTGTGTGCGTGTGTGTGCGTGTGTGTCCATGTGCTTGTGTGTGCGTGTGTGTGTGAGTGTGTGTGTGTGTGTGCTCGCCGTAATTGCAGTGCAGCAGCACTGAGCGTCTCCTCATGTTCGTGTTCCTGACGGTGACATTTCTCTTGTTCGTGTCGGAGCTGAGAGAAGCTGATATTTCCTCCTGGTCTCTATGACAGCATTAAGGACGCCACGGGCACGAGCACCAGCACAGGCAAATGCACGGGCACGAGCACCAGCACAGGCAAATGCACGGGCACGAGCACCAGCACAGGCAAATGCACGGGCACGAGCACCAGCACAGGCAATTGCACGGGCATGAGGACGAGCAAGAAAGTTTCTTTCAGAGTGGCAACACTCACACACAGTGCTGGTCCGCCTGCTGCAGCCTCCGGTTACTGAGTCAGATTGAAAACGGCAGAAATGTCTTCATACGAGCCGCCAAGGAGAGAACATCACACTGCAGGTCCACGAGTCTGCACGTGTGTCAGTGGGCGAGAGAGGCTGAGTTCCTTCAGCATGATGAGGTGAGAGAGAAATATGAGAGATCAGGATTCCAACGTTGCAGTGGTCCAGGTCCTGGTCCAGCAGACCGGAGCAGGTCCTGGTCCAGCAGACCAGAGCAGGTCCAGGTCCTGGTCCAGCAGACTGGAGCAGGTCCAGGTCCAGCAGAGTGGAGCAGGTCCAGGTCCAGCAGAGTGGAGCAGGTCCAGGTCCAGCAGAGTGGAGCAGGTCCAGGTCCAGCAGAGTGGAGCAGGTCCAGGTCCAGCAGAGTGGAGCAGGTCCAGGTCCAGCAGAGTGGAGCAGGTCCTGGTCCAGCAGAGTGGAGCAGGTCCAGGTTCAGCAGAGTGGAGCAGGTCCAGGTCCAGGTCCAGCAGAGTGGAGCAGGTCCAGGTCCAGGTCCAGCAGAGTGGAGCAGGTCCTTTTCATACAAGAAAAAAAGTGCTTTAGATAAAAACAATGTAATTTTAAAACAGTACAATGTTCAACATTTAACTGCATGTAGGGGAGAGCGGGGTAATTAGTGCCAATTTTTACCTAAAGTGCATTTTAAGCAAGGGGATTACTGTTATGTCTCCAACTTATATATGTACATATAATTAAAAGTGTTGTGTACTTGTGGGAAAAGTCACTTTGGATCTTAAATAAATTGCTTGAGAAATATAGCTTTAGAAAAAAAAGTGGTTTTGTGGCACAACTTGCCCCAAGCAAGGGGTAAATTGTGCCAAACATGAAAATACAGCGGGGTAAATTGTGCCATTCGTAATTGAGGTAGAAGAGCCCATTTTAATCTCACAAATGACAATGCTACATAAAAGCAAGACAAATCCCCCCAAAAAGCAATACTTATTCTGTGTTTATTTAAGGTTTCAACATCATAGAAAATGTCTTTTTTTGACTCAAGCCTGAGCACCACTTGGACACATGCAGGGATGAGTCCCTCATCCTCTTTAAATGTAAAGATGGGCATACCATCAATACCCTCATATAGCTTTGCTTCAGAAATGTTGGACTGACCTCATCACCTTCAACATTCTCCATTAATCCAACAGAGTTATAGGATTTGTTTTTACACACAATCTTAAAGGTTGAATATGAAACATTTTTGTTTAAAAATATGTTTGTTTTTTAATAATACTGTACCTTCACGATTCGTTTGGAGGGGTGCAGAATAAAAGTACAGCATTTCCATGAAAATTTTTAGCCTTAAAATAAATATAGAATAAATTTTAACAGGTTTGACAATGGCATTATGTTTACATACAAGCCAATACACACCGCCATTGAGGGTTGCCAAATGCAATCTCTGTGTGGTAATAGTTAGGGCACAGTTAGGCTGGTACAGGGGAAAACAGTGGAGTTGGCAAGTCAAGCAGCTGCTTCAGAGCTGCGGAAATATCTTTTTCTGAAGAGGAGTGACCTGAGAAGAGCAAAAACTGGAGTAAATTTAGGTGAAGCTACACTATGGACCCGCATAAACGTTTTCCATGGCATCAAAATGCAAAAATGGCGACTTTTCTCCTGGATCGGTAGTGTGGCTAATGTTAGCTCTCAGTGATAAAACTTCTCTACTTGTTGGACATGGCGCAGGCTGCTGGTATCGGCAGTGAGCCTAGCAACCCAGCAGCTGGAGTTGTTTTTCTGCTGTTGCAAAAACAACCTGGACAAATGTGATTTCGCTGTTCTGTTTGTGTTGCATATTCAACCTTTGACAATGACAAAAAAAAAAAAAAAATCTTTTTTTTTTTTTACTTGTCTAGTCCAGCATCGTAGCAAGCAGACCTTTAACAATGACAAAATTACCAGCAGATAGACTTTGGTCTTCATCATCATCATTGCTCTGGAAATCTGAACTCTCATATTCAGTGGCATCACTAAGTGGAATTGGGAAGTCTCCTTTCTGAGCTACTGAAGGCCACTTTCATTTTGGGTTTGTTTGGCTTTGACACTTTCAGAACTCCTGTCTTACTTCCACTCCCTGAATTTTAGTCTAAAAATAAGAATTGCACATAATTTTAGTGATTAACTGTAAGAATAAAATGTATAATTAAAAAACAAATAAAAAAAAAAAAAAAAAAAACAATGTATAAAAGACATTAATAAGGTGAGGTAATTTGTGCCACTGGCACAACTTAACCCAGGCCTTTTGGCACAAATTACCCCGAACCCACCATTTTGAATTAAATGCGTCCCTTAGCTGTTTTTAGCTAGCATTGTGTTAACTGAATACACTCATGGTGTAGCTTACTAATGCACTAAAACATGTGTGAACTGTTTTCAAAGTTTTATATAACTGTTCAAAAACCCCAGCTAAAAAAACTTTGTTCATAGAAATGTTACTTTGGAAGCCAAAAATGTGTATTTTTAACTTTAAGGTGCTTACCTCTGCAGCCATATACCTCCCTTCTTGTTAGCATGAGTAAAATGAATGCCTCTTCAAAACTATATGGTCACATGATCAATTTCTTCTATGGTTTTCTAGAAAACAGGGGTGGAACAACTTGCCCCTTGGCACTAATTGCCCCGCTCTCCCCTATGTGTACTAATACAACCAAATGATGATTTAAAAAGTCTAAATACACATTTGGCCAAATCAGTTAAAATATTTAGCTTTTTATTATGTCTGACAAAAATAAAGTGTAAACTGAAAAAAAGCTGCCTATTTTATTTTTTAAAAAAATGAAATGTTGGGAGGTTGCACCGGTACATCGTTGAACAGTGATGACCTCGGTTATTAATAACATACCTAAAGATTTAGTAATAAGTAGTTTTATTTTCAAAATTGAAACCTGTTTTATGTAAATTGCCAAGGATCGTAGAATTCTGATCTGCTCCGTTCAGACCTCTCAGCAACCGCCATGTTTGACACAACGCCTTCATCAGCCTGACAGCGTTTCACCAGTTTTACAGAGACAATCTGGTTCACATGCGCTTAGACTGAGTCATCGGTCCTGGAAACCAGAGATCCTTTTAGTAAAACTACAGGGTTTTAAACCCTGTGTGTGTGTGAGGAACCTGGTGTTCTGAATCTTATTCCACACATCAGAAACGTCACAGACATTTATCATCTTAAACACATCACCAGAGTCGCCGTTTCTCTCTCTGTCCAGCACGGAGACGCTGATGCTTTCATTTCTAGTAGACTAGATTACTGCAATGCCCTGCTCTGCTCTTCCTAACAAGAGTACATCTAGTTTACAACTACTGCAGAACTCAGCAGGACCAGTTCTGACAAGGACCAGAGGACGGGAACACATCACACCAGTTTGAAAATCCCCGTGCGTTTCACGACTGATTCTAAGCTTCTTTTTGTGGTTTATAAATGTCCTCATGGTTTTGGACCTTATTTATTGGTATTTATTGGACCTCCTGTTGCATCATGACCCTCGTGGACCCTGAGATCCTCTGGTACCGGCCTTTTAGTTGTCCCTAAAGTCAGAACAAAAACCCACGGCGAGGTGGCTGTCAGGGTGGCTGAGGGTCCTGCTCTGCAACCCTGTGGTTCTGGTCTGGGCCCCAGGCAGCCTGGACCTGGGGGGTCCCTGGTGGCTTCTGAGACCATGATGGCTCCTCATGTGGATGGATCCCCAAGATATGCTTTCCTCACAGCAGCGCCAAGCAGGTTGTATTCATACAGATACAATGGTAAGGGGGGGTGTAATTATCTGTCTAATTGTCATTTTATTGAAGTGTTGCTGATTTGAATGTGAAGCACTTTGTGCTACTCTGGTATGAAAGTGTTTCATGAATGTCATTGATTCATGGCGACGCTGAGCAGTGGCATGATAATAATAATACATTTTATTTAAAACACCCAAGGTCACTGTACACAGACACTAAAAAAACAGTAGAAACATTTCAACAACGATATAAAATGCAAAGACAAATTAAAACTGGTATCAAACCAGAAACAACAAAAATCTGTGAGGAGGCTAGATGGGTATGATCGTCTGAACAGAAATGTTTTGAGTCCCGTTTTGAAATGAGTAAATGAGTCCAGGGTACGGAGATGGGTAAGGAGGGAGTTCCAGAGGTGAGGGGCCGACCGACTGAATGCCCTGTGGCCTATAGTGGTGAGACGGGCCTGAGAGACAGACAGGTGTTAGAGGATCTTAGTGAGCGGGTGGGGGTGTTAAGGTGGAGAAGGTCTGAGATGTAGGAGGGGCCATGTTATGGAGCCTTGAAGGTGATGAGAAGTAATTTGAAAGCAACTCTTTGTTTGATTGGAAGCAGGTGGAGTTTATGTAAAATGGGAGTGATATGAGGAGATGGGGGGGTCCGGGTGATCAGACGGGCAGCAGAGTTCTGGAGAAGCTGCAGCTTTGGAGAGAGTGAGAGGCGGACCAACAAGGAGGACTTCACTTTTAGAGCTGTTTAGTTTGAGAAAATTGGATGAAAACCAAGAATGAATTTCGTGGAGACAGAGGGTAAGGGCGGATGGTGGAAGTGAAGAGGATGGTTTGGTAGAAAGGTAGAGCTGGGTGCTGTCCGCGTAGCAGTGGAAATGAATGTTGTGTTTCTGGAGAATGTAACCGATGGGGAGGATGCAAATGATAAATAGGAGGGGCCCCAGGACAGAACCTTGGGGAACGCCAGCTGAAACAGGAAAGGAGATGGATTTATGAGATTTAAGGGATATGAACTGCGTTCGGTCAGACTGGTATGAGGTGAACCAGCTAAAGGAGTGTGGGTGATGCCAATGGATGCCAATCTATTGAGGAGAGTAGTGTGGGAGATGGTGTCAGAAGCTGCTGTGAGATAAAGAAGAATGAGAATGGAAAGTAGTCTGGAATCTGAGGCCATGAGGAGGTCATCTGTCATTTTGATAAGAGCAGTTTCTGTACTGTGGAGAGGACGGAAACCAGACTGAAACTGTTCAGATATTATTGGACATCAGATGGTTGTGAAGTTGAGAGGCGACCTTTTTTTTCAAGAATTTTGGACAGTAAGGGAAGATTTGATATGGGGCGTAAATTATTAAGGTTGGTGGGGTCTAGACCAGGTTTTTTCAGGATGGGTGTAACTGAAGCTGTTTTAAGTACAGAGGGAACTGAACCGGAGCTTAGAGAAGAGTGAATGATTTTAGTGATGAGAGGAAGAAGTGAGGGACAGCAGGATTTTACCAGGGTGGAAGGGATAGGATCAAGGAGACATGTAGATGGTTTGGCTTTGACGATAATATCAGAAATGGATTGAACAGAGGGGAGATCAAAGTAGGAAAAGGTAGTTGCCAAAGACGGGGGAGGGGGTGATGAAGTCACCTCCAGCAGCTGCAGCCCCACATGAGGACAGGTTGTTATGGATGTCTGTGATTTTGGAAACAAAGAAAGACACTAGTTTATTGCAGAAGTCAGGAGATTGCATATGGAGGAGAAGGGAGTCTGGAGGTTTTGTAATGGAAGTGAGGACGGAAAAGAGGGATTTTGAGTTGTGTTGGTTAGATTGGATTAGGCCGGAGTAATAAGCAGATTTAGCAGAGGACAGAGAATTTTTATACAGAGTGACGTGATCAGTGCACATATTTCAGTGTACTGAGTCCAGTTTTATTAGCGAGCCTTTCCCAGTCGTCGGCTCTGGGATTTCAGGCAGTGTAGTGCAGGAGTGAACCAGGGTGATGAACGGCTGAAGGAGACCAGTCTGGATTTACCGGGAGCATGAATGTCGAGGCGCGTATGGAGACTGTCGTTATAGTAGCGGATGAGGTCATCTGGTGAGCTGCAGGTTACATTGGGGAGGTTAGTGATGTCCAGTGAGAGGGAAACAGTGTCAATGTTTTTAACATTCTGAAATGAGATGATGCGGGGGAGGGAGTCCTCGATAGGGGAAGGTTGATATTAAAAGTGATGAGCAGATGGTTCGAGAAAGCAACAGTCTTAGATTTGCAACCAGAGGGGGAGACGCCAGAACAACAAACCAGGTCCAGGATGTGACTTTTATGGTGAGTAGGAAAATTGACATGTTGACATAAACCAAAACCGTCCAGACAGGATAAAAAGTCTCTAGAGAAAGGAGCATTTGTATTCTCCACGTGGATATTAAGCTCTCCAAGTATTACCAGATTATGTGAGAGTGTGTAGAGATATGTGAGGAGTCATTCAGACAATCTTTGCTACATTTGGGAGGGTGGTAAACAGAGGCAACAATGATGGGAGAGGATCCAGGTAGCAGTGAGGCTGAGTACTCAAACCATGAGAACACCGGAGCAGCAGGAACTGGCAGCACCTTCATGATGGGCCGTGCAGACGTACATGCAGCATCACACTGACTGCAGCGTCGGGCCCGTGCTCCAGACGCTCTCTGCTCCAGTTTTACACGGATTTCATACCTCCACACTGCTGCTGACGCCCACACACACCTCCGGTTACATGCTTCAGACCTGCACTCACACACACCTGAAGCAGCGTTTCCGGCCTGACTTCTTCAGCAGATCAGTGACCGTTACTCAGCACTTCTACATATGACTCATCATCTAATCTGCTCCGGTTAGTTAACGGCTGGGTCAGCAGTCAGTTCCAGCCGTAAGCCGCTGATGAGCAGTGATTGACTGCTTCCTAGAACAACGCGGTGTCTCTAGCATGTAAATGTTCTACGCTTTCTACTGGGAGAGAAATATACTCATGTTATTATAGAAATATGTGGTTGGGCCGCCGTTTCCTGACCCACATGCAGAATCACGGGGGAAACAAGGGGAAGTGAGCAACGATCTACGTCCAGTATTTCCAGGGATGTAGGATGTGCAGCAGGTAACAAGTCTGGAATTGGGTTTGTCTGGGGAAGAGGTGAAGGGCTGACAGTGAACCAGAGAGGGTGTATGACATCCGGGAAAGGTTTGGTGCTGGTCTGGATCCCGATCCTGATTGGTTCTGGTTCAGGAGAGATCTGCAGCTGGACAGCAGGCAGGTGAGAAGGTGACTGGCTGCCGAAACCCGAAACGTGAAAGACGAGCAAAAACCCAGAAAAACGGAAGACGAGCAAAAAAACCCGAAACACGGGAGACAAGCGGAAAACCCGAAACATGGGGAGGACGAGCGGAAAACCAGAAACATGAGGAGGACGAGCAGAAAACCAGAAAAACGGAAGACGAGCAGAAAACCCGAAACACGGGAGACGAGCGGAAAACCAGAAACATGGGGAGGACGAGCGGAAAACCAGAAACATGAGGAGGACGAGCAGAAAACCAGAAAAACGGGAGACGAGCAGAAAACCCGAAACACGGGAGACGAGCGGAAAACCAGAAACATGGGGAGGACGAGCGGAAAACCAGAAAAACGGAAGACGAGCAGAAAACCCGAAACACGGGAGACGAGCAGAAAACCAGAAACATGGGGAGGACGAGCAGAAAACCCGAAACACGGAAGATGAGCAGAAAACCAGAAACATGGGGAGGACGAGTGGAAAACCCGAAACACGGGAGACGAGCAGAAAACCAGAAACATGGGGAGGACGAGCGGAAAACCCGAAACATGGGGAGGACGAGCGGAAAACCAGAAAAACGGAAGACGAGCAGAAAACCCGAAACACGGGAGACGAGTGGAAAACCAGAAACATGGGGAGGACGAGCAGAAAACCCGAAACACGGAAGATGAGCAGAAAACCAGAAACATGGGGAGGACGAGTGGAAAACCCGAAACACGGGAGACGAGCAGAAAACCAGAAACATGGGGAGGACGAGCGGAAAACCCGAAACATGGGGAGGACGAGCGGAAAACCAGAAAAACGGAAGACGAGCAGAAAACCCGAAACACGGGAGACGAGTGGAAAACCAGAAACATGGGGAGGACGAGCAGAAAACCCGAAACACGGAAGATGAGCAGAAAACCAGAAACATGGGGAGGACGAGTGGAAAACCCGAAACACGGGAGATGAGCGGAAAACCAGAAACATGGGGAGGACGAGCGGAAAACCCGAAACACGGAAGACGAGCAGAAAACCCGAAACACGGAAGACGAGCGGAAAACCCAAAACACGGAAGACGAGCGGAAAACCTGAAACACAGAAGACGAGCGGAAAACTCGAAACACGGGAGACGAGCGGAAAACCTGAAACACGGAAGACGAGCAGAAAACCCGAAACACGGAAGACGAACAGAAAACCCAAAACACAAGACGAGCAGAAAACCAGAAACATGGGGAGGACGAGCGGAAAACCCAAAACACGGAAGACGAGCGGAAAACCCAAAACACGGAAGACGAGCGGAAAACTCGAAACACGGGAGACGAGCGGAAAACCCGAAACACGGAAGACGAGCAGAAAACCCAAAACACGGAAGACGAGCGGAAAACTCGAAACACGGGAGACGAGCAGAAAACCCGAAACACAGAAGACGAGCAGAAAACCCGAAACCACACACACACACGCAAACTTACATTTTAGAAATATACTTATTTATTATTACTTATTATTGTAGAAGTACATCTATACAGTATTATAGTATGTAGTTTACTGGTAATTCTATTACCAACATAAATTATTCCAGAAAATTCCAGGGAGGACGAGCGGAAAACCCGAAACATGGAAGACGAGCGGAAAACCCGAAACATGGAAGACGAGCAGAAAACCAGAAACCACACACACACACGCAAACTTACATTTTAGAAATATACTTATTTATTATTACTTGTTATTGTAGAAGGAAGACGAATAAGAAGTTATTATTGTAACATAAATTATTCCAGGAATTGTTAGTGTAACACAACCCATCATCATCATCATGGTTATCATGGTCATCATCATCATCATCATCACTGCTGCAGGTGTTTTCACTCAGATGTTTTGTAGCTTTGCTTTTACAATCGAGCGTGTTTATACCTGATTGTCGGGTAAAAGCGTCATAATGCAGTTGCTCTTCCAGATCTGCAGGTGGCAGCAGAGCTGCTATTGGCTGGATATCTGCACGGGCCAAACATCAGGGCTGTTTCTTAATCTGCGTACTTATGTGCTCCTGGACTCGTAAAATGTCATCACCTACGGTCTAAGTCATATTCCATTAAAAAGTTCGCTTCTCGGAAAGTACACTTGAAATTCCCGGATGAAAACTTCCTCCGCCTATTTTACCCAGCATGCATCAGAGGAGGCTTGTGCGTACTTGGCCAGATATAAATCCCAGCGTGCACCTGCACACGCGCAGCGTTTGGCAGCTTCCTCCCCTCCCTTCTCCGCCTCCAACAGCCAAACCTGAGCGATCATTTCTATTCTTCACTGTTCTTGGTCTTTTATCCGCAGCTCTTCCTCCTCCTCTTCCTCTCACAGCTGTTTCTGATCAAATATTTATGACCTGATTGTCCGTTTGCATTAATGTGCTTATGTATGGAATAAATATAATTTACACGTTGGGAAAAAAACAAAACATCCACTTAGTATCTGATTGTTTTGGAGCAGCTATGTTAATTGTTTTTATTTGTTACAGTACCATCACTACTAAATAACAAACAGTAGAAGAATAGAATATTATGTTCATGTTGGCAGGCAGCCCTGCTCACTGCTGCACACCGTTGGTGGTGATGTCACAAGTTTGCGTTGTTCCAATCCATCAAGTCCGTGCGTGTGAACTCCACATGAGCAGACTTCCAGTACGTACCCACAAGTCTGTTCTCACAAGTACACAATAGGGCTGATCAATTTATCGTTTTAAAATCTAGATTGGGATTTCAGACCATGCGATCACGTGATCGCCAAAGCTGCGGTTTTTCCAGCTCCTGACTGACCCAGGATCTGCTCTGTCCACTGTTGGACACGCGCTACCTGCCGTCTCTGTACCAGCCAGCTAAGCTCACCAATCAGAAGCGGAATGTTACTGGGGGAGAGAGCTAACCAATCAGCATCAGGCTGGGATGTTACTGATGGACAGGTCAGCTAACCAATGAGCATCAGGCTGGGATGTTACTGATGGACAGGTCAGCTAACCAATCAGCATCAGGCTGGGATGTTACTCATGGACAGGTCAGCTAACCAATCAGCATCAGGCTGGGATGTTACTCATGGACAGGTCAGCTAACCAATCAGCATCAGGCTGGGATGTTACTGATGGACAGGTCAGCTAACCAATCAGCATCAGGCTGGGATGTTACTGATGGACAGGTCAGCTAACCAATCAGCATCAGGCTGGGATGTTACTCATGGACAGGTCAGCTAACCAATCAGCATCAGGCTGGGATGTTACTGATGGACAGGTCAGCTAACCAATCAGCATCAGGCTGGGATGTTACTGATGGACAGGTCAGCTAACCAATCAGCATCAGGCTGGGATGTTACTGATGGACAGGTCAGCTAACCAATCAGCATCGGGCTGGGATGGGCATCTCCTGCTGTGTAATCTTTACACTAGATAACGGCTTCGGTAGAACTTCATCCATTTTCTAACTTACCGTTCCGTTGTTGGAGAGAGGCTGCAGACCTCTGCTGCTTCTTTCTGTGTGTTGATCCGCTTCGTGAAATGAGGGAATTTAATGTTCAGTAAAATATAATCTTGAACTGTCTGTGCCGTCAGATTTCATGACTCAGCAGTTAATCACCACCAGCGATCAGCTGATCAGACAGTCTAGTGAAAAATGATCTGGGGTCTCATTTATAAAGCTGCTTACGCACAAAACAGGGCTTGAAAGTGGCGTAAGTGATTTTCCACGCAAAGTTTCTGATTTATAAAAACAAAGCTGACGGGAGAATGTGCGCACCGGTGCGCACATTCTGAACTTTGCGCATGAACATTTTGGAGACGGGGAAACTGGCGGCACCGCTGGTGAGATGATGAACTTAAGCCACGTTCATGCATTTAACCATTAATATCAGACTGTAGACCCTCGTAAACCCTCGTATGGTCCTCAAATAAGCCATAAGCACCCATTCAGGACTTACAGCACAGTGTGTTCCAAGTGTATGTTCATCTTCAAATTATGTAGCAATGACAAGTTTATCTATAAAGCAAATTAATGTACAGGATAATTCAAAATGCTTTATATAAAACATAAAAAGCATTGCAGCAGGGGTGCAGAAGAGAAAACATCAAAACGTAAAAGAATAAAAGATTATTGTTCCATTAATTGTGACAAGCTGTATAGCAATTACTGTAATTACTGAGTAAACATAAATACTGCAGTGACACTGGTGCGTAATGCTTTACAATGGATGCGTTTTTGCAGCGCTTTTGCCTATGAACTGGACCCAGATACCCCGACCACCGAAACCGTGCCCACCCCGACGCATCAGCAGCTGCTGACCACAGCGCGCTCCGTGATGCAGCCATCAACCTCACCAAAGACCGGCGGAGGTGTTTACAGGCGAAGGGGGGGGGGGGGTCACGCTTCACCACAGCAAACAGGTGTTCTGTGTTCTGCAGTTGCTCTGACAGAGTTTCAGTTCCACAGCGACTTCTGGAACAGACCTCCGTCACATCATCACCTACAACAACCTGCTGCATCAGCAGACTCTAGTTTATCTGCGTTTCCTGTGACGCCCAAATAAAATGATTTTGTGAAGCTCCACTTCACCAACAAGCACCTCCACTTCCGTCTCCGCGAAATTACGTTTAAATCTCTTTTCGATCGCCACGATTCAGTTTTAAATGCCTCAGATCAGCTGCTCATTTATATGCAGAAACATCCATGAGGTGCTTTGCATTGACCATCTATGGTAGAATGTGGGCGTGTAGGAGGCGGAATATTAGCCAAATTCACCTGCGCAACCTTCCAGGAAGAGTGTGATTTATAAAGGGGAAACTGCTTGAATCTGTGCGTACGCACGGTTTTATAAATCTCAATATTTTTTGGCGTACGCAAACTTTTCGTTTTGGGTATACGTACACTTAGTAAAGATCCTACGCACAGTTTTATAAATGAGACCCCTGATCTGTAAAATCATTTTAATGGGAATAAAAGCGCGACTGAATTCCAACCAGTTTTCTTTTAACTATAAAGTTTTGGGCTTTGCGCTGTGGACACGAGCGCGATGCGGGCGAGTAAATAATGATCTGTATTTAGGCGGATCTGAGTAAAAGGAGACGAATAATCAGCTGGACCTGCTTCATGAACGGGGGGGGGGGGGGGACCGGGGCAGCACACAGAAACTCTGTCCTTGTTATCTGGGACATTAGTTAAGCCGCACAGTTAAACCAGAAACAGGAGGAAAGTTGCTGCTGCTGCTTTTCAAGCGGACATGAGAGGATGAGTACGGAACGCCGTTGTGGCCAAAAATGCGACCTGATAAAAACAATCAGGGTAAAACCACCTGATCATTGATGATGTCGTCTTCTTCACCTCAAGTTCAGGAGACAGAATGACATAAAAATGAAGTTAGATGTAAAACCTGATGTATGTTTAGATTTATTTGACAACTTAAAGGAGAACTCAGTAACTTTTTTACCTCAATAAATGCTTTTCGGAATCCCCGTGGGGCTAACAAAGTGTTTATGGAGCGATTCAATGTCCCCCCCTCCCGCCGGGGCCTCTGGCCTGCGAGCAGCTCTATACAACTTTGCCTGCGCCGAGCAGAACTTACGACAACAGAAACCGCTGTACGGTACTCAGGTCCCCTATCTACCGAGCTGCTTCCAGCTCTGATTTGAACCAGACTACCAGCGCTAATTCGAAGAAAACATTTCTTTATCTTCCACCTAAACACGGCTCCTGGCTCTCAGAACCAACTCTTTGCTGGACCAGAGTGATTCACGTAGCTGCCTGGGCGCCGGGTGAAGCATCACTGCTTCAGGCTCAATAATCACTTGTCACATCCGCAAAAAGTAAATAAAAGTTCGTATTCTTACCTGCTACCCGCCAACACCAGAGAAAAATATAATCCACGGCATATTTACCCGCAAATCGCGGGTAAAACGTCCCGTTTCAGAAGATACAGGACTCTGCTTTGAGCAGAGGGAGACGTGGTGCTGCTACCAACGCAGCAACGTAGCATCAACAAGCTAGAAAAAGCTTAGAAATATACCCAGGGATCAAAATAGAGGAAAGACAGGTAGAGAAGCCGTCTGTGTGCTGTGGGGGTGTAAGGGGGGGTTGAACTTTACGACAGTGAAAGGACGCCACTAGGGGGAGCCCCGAGCTGAAGTTACTGAGTTCTGCTTTAATTACATTTCAATGCACATATGAATCCATGATAAATTCCCTGGTTTGTATATTTCACTGAACGTAACCTACATACAAGAACTGCAAAAAGAAAATATATTGATTTCTTATTTGGAGATTTTTCAGTGAATCGTGATGAGAAACAGTTAAAATATTAAAAATAGCACAATAATGTCTTTATTACAATGGAAATTCAAGTGTGCAAAGCAACATGCAGATGACCTGGTTTGAAAAAAGCAGTAAGTGGGTGATTAACTGTGGTAGAGGGAGGGGGGGGGGGACTGCAGGGAAATCCCGGAGTTCCAGTGAATGTACATGCATGTTTTTAATAAATGCATTTGAAAGTGAGTAAATCTCACCTTTCATTGTCATCATTGATTAAGACTAATAGCTTTTGATGTTTTGATGATACAATGGAGTTTTCTGTCATGTTCATAAATGTTCTTGTACATTGTAAATACTGTACTGAAGCTTGATTTGAAGAAAATTGTGAATCGAATCGAAATCGCAATATTGCCCAGAAAAATCGCAATTAGATTTTTTCCTGAAATCGTTCAGCCCTAGTACACGAGTACGTAGTACGTAAACTAGGAATCCAGAAAAAGCCCAGGAGACTTGTGATGACAGTGACCAATCACAGGGAGCACTTTGGCGTAGCTGCGTTCACCTAACTGGGTTGTACGTCAGGTCTGAAGAGGCGTGCATCAAGCCTCTGGACGTATGCAGAGCCTACGGCCTTAACGGCATAGCTGCCCTGACACGGACGATGCGAGCGTATAAACTAGGGATGTGGATCCCCACCAAGGAGGCCGATTCCATACGCAACCAGCAATACCATACATTCAAGGTACAGTGAAGCCTCCTGCCGATGCGATGCGATTCACTGATAATTTGACAACGATTTGACTTTAAACAATACGATTCGATTCTGCGATTCAAAACTACCGTATTTTCTGGACTATAAGTCGCTCCTGAGTAAAAGTCGCATCAGTCGAAAAATGCATCCTGAACAGGAGAAAAACATACATAAGTCTCACTGGACTATAAGTCGTATTTTTTTATTTAAAGTAGGGTGATTTTCGGATTTTTCATATCCTACTTGTTACTGCTAAAGATTACCCAATCAGTCCAATTCCAAAGTTAATGCCTGCAAATGATCATTAAAATATAATTAAGAGGGTTAAACATGTTCCACCGCATAGACAGATGTCCCAAACGAACTCCTCTCACTGGCCACGTTTACATAGAGACTTTTTTCCCATTCGGATTGAAATCATTCTGATTGAGGATTTCAGGGCAGCTGTTTCCATGGGAACTAATTCATTCAGATCTGGCGTGTGCATGCACCAATATTCATTCAAAATAATCCTGCCTGACATGCACAGAATGATGTAAACCACGTTATTTATCAAAGACGGAGGTCTACAAACAGCTGATCGTCGCAGTCGTCGTGGTTTCTGCAGGACGTTAATGAAGCAGCAGCTGATCCTCATGAGCTCCTACTGGAAACAACCAAGAGGAAAAGCTGTAGAGACAGAGTTTGAGTTAAAAACAAACTTTCTGTCCAAGGAATTACGTTGTTCACAGCCATCTGTCAAAGTGAGGAAACATCACTTGTTTCACGTTGACGTCTTGTCGAAGCATCGCTGTAAGAGCGCAACCTCACAACTTTCCAATTCAGCGTTTACATGACACCCCGTTCGGTTTGGGGAAAGGAATATTCTACCTCCTACACCAACGTTAAGGCCGCCCCAGCGGCCTCGGCGATGTGGGGGTTGGGTGCTGGCGAGTGCTTGATGGCTGTGGATCCCTGGCGGTTGACTTGGGGGGGGTCTGGGCTGCCTCGCCGCTGGGGCGGGGCTGTATCCAGCCCGATGGGGGGCATGGGGGTCAGCGGTTGGGGCTGCTCTGCAGCGGTGGGCGGGTCGCTGCTGGGGCCCTGGCCGGTTGCTGTCGGCCGGCGCCGGGTGGCCGGGGCCGACCCGGGGCCGACCCGGGGCCGACCCAGGGCGGGGGGTCCTGGGCCCCGGTGCTCGGGGGTGGCCCCTGCCTCAGGGGCCGGGGGACCTGGCTTGGCACTAATAAATCATCTTAAGCTGATGGAGTTCACTCTGGTACAGAGATGCTGTCAGGAAGTCTCAGTTTTGTTAAAGAATAAAACGAGATCATTTTCTCACCAGTTCTGCTTCTGCTCATCTCATATTTATGTTCATCTGAGGACGATGTGGGGGGGGGGGGGTGTTCACACACCATGCCGCACACCGCGTGTTCGCCATGCTGCTGACGTCTTTTTTACAGTGGGTTATACAGTAGCAGCGCCACATTGTTTTCAAACCACGGATTTCTGGTCAAGCTTTCCAAGTGTCGCCAAACTTTAGATTTGTGTCCAATACCAATTAAGCATATCAGGTGATGTGCATCTCTGTAATGAGAAGGGGTGTGGTCTAATGACATCATCACCCTATATCAGGTGTATTAGGCAAACAGAATTATTAGGCAACTTCCTCTCTTTTGGAAAAATGGGTCATAGAGGGACTTTTAAGATTCTTTTATTAGTGTTTAAATGTCTTCACGGTCTTGGACCATCTTATTCATCTAATCTGCTTTTATCATATCGACCCTCGCGGACCCTGAGGTCCTCTGGCAGCGGCCTGTTAGTCATTCCAAGAGTAAGATCCAAACCCATGGGGGGGCTGCATTCAGCCAGTATGGTCCCCGATTGTGGACCAGCCTGCCGGAGGACATCAGGGCCGCAGAGACTGGTGATATTTTTAAGAGGAGACTCAAGACTCACCTTTTTAATTTAGCATTTATCTGATTTATTTACTCTTCTATTCTTATTGTTTCAATGTTTCTATTCTTTATTGCTTTTATGAATCATTATTTATTCTACTTTTAAGTATATCATTTTATTGATTACTATGTCCACGCACATTTAAAAAAATATATATATTTTAATTTATTCTTTTGTCTTATTGTTAAATACCAAGTTTTTATGTTTTTTAGTTATTTACAACTGTCTTTTAATCCTTTAGCTTTTAGCTCCAGTGTTTCCTCATGGGGGGCCTCCACGTTGGGAGTTGTGTCCGGTCTGCCTGCGGGGGTGCTGACTGAGGGACTCCACACCATGTGTGGGGTTTGTCCTGGTCTGTTTGGTTCAGGGGGGGTCTCTCTGGTAGTGCTCCCTGTGGCTTCAGACTGTGGCTTCGGACTGTGGCGCCTCTCAGCGTGGATGCCCCCCCATAGGTGGTTTTTCCTCACCTGGATCGTCAGTGCTTTGCCATGTTACCGTACCTGTTACTGTATTAGACTTTTTTGTTTTGGCTGGGTGCTCTATGTGTGTGTGTGTGTGTGTTTGCTTATGTATGTTGGTCTTTTTGTGGGGGTGGGAGGGATGAGGGTTTCATGTTTTTATTGCCTTTGTTTTTGTTAATAAAATACATTTTATTTGTATGAAAATAATATATAAATAAAGTTTGATTGATTAATTGATTGACCTGACAGGCTCCGAAAAGTCAAAAATAGTGAGATATCTTGCAGAGGGATGCAGCACTCTTAAAATGTCCAAGCTTCTGAAGCGTGATCATCCAACAATCAAGTGTTTCATTCAAAATAGTCAACAGGGTCGCAAGAAACGTGGAAAAACCAAGGCGCAAAATAACTGCCCATGAACTGAGAAAAGTCAAGCGTGCAGCTGCCAAGATGCCACTAGCCAGCAGTTTTGCCATATTTTAGAGCTGCAACATCACTGGAGTGCCCAAAAGCACAAGGTGTGCAATACTCAGAGACATGGCCAAGGTAAGAAAGGCTGAAAAACCACCACCACTGAACAAGACACACAAGCTGAAACGCGAAGACTGGGCCAAGAAATATCTCAGACTGATTTTTCTAAGGTTTTATGGACTGATGAAATGAGAGTGAGTCTTGATGGGCCAGATGGATGGGCCCGTGGCTGGATCGGTAAAGGCCAGAGAGCTCCAGTCCCACTCAGACGCCAGCAAGGTGGAGGTGGGGTACTGGTATGGGCCAGATGGATGGGCCCGTGGCTGGATCGGTAAAGGCCAGAGAGCTCCAGTCCCACTCAGACGCCAGCAAGGTGGAGGTGGGGTACTGGTATGGGCTGGTATCAGCAAAGATGAGCTTGTGGGGCCTTTTCAGGTTGAGGATGGAGTCAAGCTCAACTCCCAGTCCTACTGCCAGTTTCTGGAAGACACCTTCTTCAAGCAGTGGTACAGGAAGAAGTCCGCATCCTTCAAGAAAAACCTGATTTTCATGCAGGACAATGCTCCATCACACGCATCCAAGTACTCCACAGCGTGGCTGCAAGAAAGGCTCTAAAAGAAGAAAAAACTAATGACATGGCCTCCTTGTTCACCTGATCTGAACCCCATAGAGAACCTGTGGTCACTCATCAAATGTGAGATTTACAAGGAGGGAAAACAGTCCGCTCCGGGTGAGAGGCGGCGAGCGGGGGTGGGCATACTCATTGCCCCCCGGCTTGCCGCCTGTGCGTTGGGGTTCACCCCGGTGGACGAAAGGGTAGCCTACCTCCGCCTCCGGGTGGGGGGATGGGTCCTGACTGTTGTTTGTGCCTATGCACCGAACGGCAGTTCAGAGTACCCACCCTTTCTGGAGTCCTTGGACGGCGTGTTGGAAAGCGCGCCCTCCGGGGACTCCATTGTTCTGCTGGGGGACTTCAATGCCCACGTGGGCAACGACAGTGAGACCTGGAGGGGCGTGATCGGGAGGAACGGCCCCCCTGATCTGAACCCGAGCGGTGTTTTGTTGTTGGACTTCTGTGCTCGTCATGGATTGTCAATAACAAACACCATGTTCACGCACAAGAGTGTCCACATTTACACCTGGCATCAGGACACCTTAGGCCGCAGTTCCATGATCGACTTCGTAGTCGTGTCATCGGACTTGCGGCCCCTTGTCCTGGACACTCGGGTGAAGATAGGGGCGGAGCTGTCCACTGATCACCACCTGGTGGTGAGTGGGCTCAGATGGTGGGGGAGGTTGCCAGTCAGACCTGGCAGGCCCAAACGTGTCGTGAGGGTCTGCTGGGAATGTCTGGCTGAGTCCCCTGTCAGGGAGAGCTTTAACTCCCACCTCCGGGAGAGCTTCACCCATGTTCCGAGGGAGGTGGGGGACATCGAGTCTGAATGGGCTATGTTCCGCACCTCTATTGCTGAGGCTGCTAGTCGCTGTTGCCGTAAGGTTGTCGGTGCCTGTCGTGGCGGTAATCCCCGAACTCGCTGGTGGACACCAGCGGTGAGGGATGCCGTCAAGCTGAAGAAGGAGTCCTACCGGGCCTTCCTGGCCTGTGCGACTCCTGAGGCAGCTGACAGGTATCGGCGGGACAAGCGGAGCGCGGCTCTGGTGGTCGCTGAGGCAAAAACTCGGACATGGGAGGAGTTCGGTGAGGCCATGGAGAACGACTTCCGGACGGCTTCGAGGCGTTTCTGGTCCACCATCCGGCGGCTCAGGAGGGGGAAGCAGTGCACCATCAACACTGTGTACAGTGGGGATGGTGGGCTGCTGACCTCGACTCGGGACGTCGTGGGCCGGTGGAGGGAATACTTCGAAGACCTCCTCAATCCCACCAAAACGTCTTCCGAGGAGGAAGCAGAGTTTGGGGACTCAGGGGTGGACTCTCCTGTCACGGGGGCTGAGGTTGCTGAGGTAGTCAAAAAGCTCCTCGGTGGCCAGGCCCCTGGGGTGGATGAGATCCGCCCGGAGTTTCTTAAGGCTCTGGATGCTGTGGGGCTGTCTTGGCTAACACGCCTCTGCAGCATCGCGTGGACATCGGGGGCAGTGCCTCTGGACTGGCAGACTTGGGTGGTGGTCCCCCTCTTCAAAAAGGGGGATCGGAGGGTGTGTTCCAACTTCAGGGGGATCACACTTCTCAGCCTCCCTGGTAAAGTCTATTCAGGGGTACTGGAGAGGAGGGTCCGTCGGATAGTCGAACCTCGGATTGAGGAGGAGCAGTGTGGTTTTCGTCCTGGTCGTGGAACAGTGGACCAGCTCTACACCCTCTTTGGGATCCTGGAGGGGGCGTGGGAGTTCGCCCAACCAGTCTACATGTGCTTTGTGGACTTGGAGAAGGCGTTCGATCGTGTCCCCCGGGGATTCCTGTGGGGGGTGCTCCGGGAGTACGGGGTGCCGGACCCCCTTGTTCGAGCTGTCCGGTCCCTGTACGACCGGTGCCAGAGCTTGGTCCGCATTTCCGGCTGTAGGTCGGATCCATTCCCGGTGAGAGTTGGACTCCGCCAAGGCTGCCCTTTATCGCCGATCCTGTTCATAACCTTTATGGACACGATTTCTAGGCGCAGCCGAGGTGTTGAGGGGATCCGGTTTGGTGGCCTCAGGATCGGGTCTCTGCTGTTTGCAGATGACGTGGTTCTGTTGGCGTCATCGGGCCGTGATCTCCGGCTCTCGCTGGGGCGATTTGCAGCCGAGTGTGACGCGGCCGGGATGAGAATCAGCACCTCCAAATCCGAGACCATGGTCCTCGCCCGGAAAAGGGTGGAGTGTCCTCTCCGGGTCGGGAGTGAGGTCCTGTCCCAGGTGGAGGAGTTTAAGTATCTCGGGGTCTTGTTCACAAGTGAGGGAAAAATGGAGCGGGAGATGGACAGACGGATCGGTGCGGCGTCTGCAGTGATGCGGACTTTGCATCGGTCCGTCGTGGTGAAGAAGGAGCTGAGCCAGAAGGCGAAGCTCTCGATTTACCGGTCCATCTACGTTCCTACCCTCACCTATGGCCATGAGCTGTGGGTCATGACCGAAAGAACGAGATCGCGGGTACAAGCGGCCGAAATGAGTTTCCTCCGCAGGGTGGCCGGGCTCTCCCTTAGAGATAGGGTGAGGAGCTCGGTCATCCGGGAGGGACTTAAAGTAGAGCCGCTGCTCCTCCGTATAGAGAGGAGCCAGATGAGGAGGCTCGGGCATCTGGTTAGGATGCCCCCTGGACGCCTCCCTGGTGAGGTGTTCCAGGCACGTCCCACCGGGACCAGACCCCGGGGGAGACCCAGGACACGCTGGAGGGACTACGTCTCCCGGCTGGCCTGGGAACGCCTTGGGATCCCCCCGGATGAGCTGGCGGCTGTGGCCGGGGTGAGGGAAGTCTGGGCTTCCCTGCTGAGGCAGCTGCCCCCGCGACCCGATCCCGGATAAGCGGAAGAAGACGGTACGGTACGGTACGGGAAAACAGTCCACCTCTCTGAACAGTGTCTGGGAGGCTGTGGTTGCTGCTGCACACAAAGTTGATGGTGAACAGATCAAAACACTGACAGGATCCATGGATGGCAGCTTTTCAGTGTCCTTGCAAAGAAAGGTGGCTACATTGCTCACTGTTTGTTTTTGTTTGGTTTTTGAATGTCAGAAATGTATATTTGTGAATGTTGAGCTGTTATATTGGTTTCCCTGGTGAAAATAAATCATTGAAATGGGGATATATTTGTTTATTGTTAAGTTGCCTAATAATTATGTTTACCTAATAAACCTGATATAGGGTGATGTCATTAGACCACACCCCTTCACATTACAGAGATGCACATCAGCTGATATGTTTAATTGGTAGTAGGCTTTGGGCCTATACAGCTTGGAGTAAGACAACATGCATAAAGAGGAAGATGTGGTCAAAATACTCATTTGCCTAATAATTCTGCACTCCCTGTAATTGCCTAATAACACAGAAATTAAGCTGACAGAACTTACCTTCAAATTGTGAGAGAACGACGCAGTTGCTTCAGCCCAGGTGGGTCAGCAGCAGAGACCTACATGACCTGAATAAACCGGCGTTCTTGACTGGATTAGCTGTGCTGTCTCAGCCAATTAGAGTAGCGGTTACTGGTTCGGGTCACAACGGTCCAGTTGTACACAGCTAGCCAATTTAAATCAAATTTCTGGTGGAGGTGAGTTGAGGGGGAAAAATATAAAAAAGAAAGAAATAAATAAACTACTGACAAAGTGTTATGGACTACTACAGATGAGGCATGGCTTCCACAACTTGGAAACCTTTAAACAGTGGGCTTAGAGAGAGAGAGGGAAAAAAATGAAATAGCATTATTCAATAAATAAAAAATTTAAAACAAACAATATTTGATCTTAAATCAAAATTTATAAATTATTTGTCTTAGATGAAAAATATTGCTAACAAATTTACTGCACTTGTGTAAGACGTCTATGACTTCCACAAAAGTGAGGTTCAAACTTTGATTTGTCCTGAACCAATCTCAAAATAACTGACCTAATTTATACGTGTCGTAGAGGTCCATAATTGGTCTTTGACCGACCGACGCAATAGACATGATCTATACGTCCATCAGACGTCTAATGTTGAGTGGGTTAGTGGCTGGTTAGTGGCTGGCTAGTGGCTGGTTAGTGGCTGGTTAGTGGCTGGCTAGTGGCTGGTTAGTGGCTGGTTAGTGGCTGGCTAGTGGCTGGTTAGTGGCTGGCAGTTGGCAGAAATGGGAACTTTTTCATGCCCGCATCTGTACAAGTAGGCTGTGAAAAGATTTAGAGAAAATGATTTAAATAGAAATAACTAATTTTGCATGGTAACTTTGGCCACCTTCAGCTGGTGTGGGAAAAAAAATTGCCCCCAGGCCAAACTTAGTTGTTGACCCGTTTGAGACGGTTCTGTTTGTCATGAGTGTGATTGATGCAGATCACCTGATGCTGTTACTTCCAAATAGAAATGTTATGATTGTTTCTCTAATGGTGCTATTGTTTATCTTAAAGTACCTAAGAGAGTGGCCTGATTTATTTAATCTCTCAAGCACCGCATTACTTTATTCTTCCTGATATTTGGAAGTTGGTCTACATGCACTTTTTTAAATAAAAAACGGTCAAAAAGAAAATTCTCTGTGTTCATTTGAATCCCGATGAAGACGATGGTAAAATACACTACAATACGGGCTTAGAACTGCCTTGATATGCAGAATAACAGAATATTACACATGCAATTCAAACAGTGATTAATCGCGGTTAACTCTGAACCTTCTGCGATTAATTTTTGATTTAAAAAATGAATGGTTTGACATGAAAACATAATGTGCAGGTTTTTAGCTCATCATGCTGTCAGTATCCTGTGTTTCCTGCTGAGGCTTTATCTCAGCAGAACAACAGAGATCCTCATTTTATCGTCTCCAAGCAAAACAAAGAAATTCATGAAAGCCGGAGCAAAGGCAGACATGTCAGACATCCGTTACCACTCGTACGTGGTTGTATCCCGCTTTCTCCTGCTCTCAGGTTGGTTATAACACAGCTCTAACAGCTGGGATATCTCCTCAGATTGTGGAATATCATAAAGGACACTGAATGAAACAACGAGGAGCAGACGAGTTATGTTCTTCACTTCCTGGACAGCTTTTAAACATACTGCTGCCTCAGCTTACAAGCAAATTACCAGGAGGAGATAAGAGGAAGAAACGTGGAGCGATGTTACAGACAGAAGATAAATCAACAGCAGTAAATGCAGAAACGTCTGCGTTCCCTGCTGGGTTTGATCAAATAAAACCATGGCAGAGACGATCAGGAGGGAGGAGGCCGAACAAAAGAGTTCCAGATAGCAAGAGCCGGTTTATCTGTGCAGAGATGCTTTTCATGCTAATCCGCTTACAGAGTCTGAACTGCAGCAGATTTAACGGACTTCAGCAGCTGGAAGTCACAACTCTGAGAAGTAGACTCTCGTACATTCACAGCTCTATAACTAAGTTCTGATCATCACATGCTCTGCAAAGCTGGAGATCTCCAGCATCTGGAAGTCCGATGTGTCGCACGCAGCCGGGAGTTACGAGCGTCCTCGGTCTCCACGCCGTCCTCACAACACGGTGCACAGCAGAGAAGATGCATTTTATCTGAACCAGCCGAAGAAGAACCTGAAAGCATGGTGGTGTAAGGCGGAGGATGAAACACTGACCGCCTCCGGCAGCAGAGGATGGAGTAGAGCTGGAAGTGGGGCGAGGGTTTGGAGAGAAACAGCATTAATCAGCTGGCAGTGGTTCCAGGCAGCCCCCATGAGACTCTGAGTTAGTGGTGGAAGTGGACTCAGCTGACCTAGTTCCTGCAGCAGCACGAGCTGGAAGCTGCAGCGCACACGTCTGCAGAGAACCTGAGGATGCGAGAACCCGATGAACCAAGAACCCAAGGAACCAAGAACCAGAGGAACCAAAGAACCCGAGGAAGCTGCAGCTCACACGTCTGCAGAGAGCCTGAGGAGGCGAGAACCCGATGAACCAAAGAACCCGAGGAAGCTGCAGCTCACACGTCTGCAGAGAACCTGAGGAGGCGAGAACCCGATGAACCAAGAACCCAAGGAACCAAGAACCAGAGGAACCAAAGAACCCGAGGAAGCTGCAGCTCACACGTCTGCAGAGAACCAGAGGAGGCGAGAACCCGATGAACCAAGAACCCGATGAACCAAGAACCCAAGGAACCAAAACACCCGAGGAAGCTACAGCTCAGCCGTCTGCAGAGAACCTGAGGAGGCGAGAACCCGAGAAACCAAAGAACCTGAGGTACCAAGAACCCGAGAAACCAAGAACCCGAGGAAGCTACAGCTCAGCCGTCTGCAGAGAACCTGAGGAGGCGAGAACCCGATGAACCAAGAACCCGATGAACCAAGAACCCGAGGAAGCTACAGCTCAGCCGTCTGCAGAGAACCTGAGGAGGCGAGAACTCGAGAAACCAAAGAACCTGAGGTACCAAGAACCCGAGGAAGCTACAGCCCAGCCGTCTGCAGAGAACCTGAGGAGGTGAGAACCCGAGAAACCAAAGAACCTGAGGTACCAAGAACCCGAGAAACCAAGAACCCGAGGAAGCTACAGCTCAGCCGTCTGCAGAGAACCAGAGGAACCGAGAATTCGAGAAACCAAAGAACCTGAGGAACCAAGAACCCGAGAAACCAAGAACCCGAGAAACCAAGAACCCGAGGAACCAAAGAACCCGAGGAAGCTACAGCTCAGCCGTCTGCAGAGAACCAGAGGAACCGAGAACCCGAGAAACCAAAGAACCTGAAGAACCAAGAAAAGAACCCGAGAAACCAAGAACCCGAGGAACCAAAAAACCCGAGGAAGCTACAGCTCAGCCGTCTGCAGAGAACCAGAGAAACCGAGAACTCGAGAAACCAAAGAACCTGAGGAACCAAGAACCCGAGAAACCAAGAACCCGAGAAACCAAGAACCCATGGAACCAAAGAACCCGAGGAAGCTACAGCTCAGCCGTCTGCAGAGAACCAGAGGAACCGAGAACCCGAGAAACCAAAGAACCTGAAGAACCAAGAACCCGAGAAACCAAGAACCCGAGAAACCAAGAACCCGAGGAACCAAAAAACCCGAGGAAGCTACAGCTCAGCCGTCTGCAGAGAACCAGAGAAACCGAGAACTCGAGAAACCAAAGAACCTGAGGAACCAAGAACCCGAGAAACCAAGAACCCGAGAAACCAAGAACCCTAGGAACCAAAGAACCCGAGGAAGCTACAGCTCAGCCGTCTGCAGAGAACCAGAGAAACCGAGAACCCGAGAAACCAAAGAACCTGAGGAACCAAGAACCCGAGAAACCAAGAACCCGAGGAACCAAAGAACCCGAGGAAGCTGCAGCGCACACATCTGCAGAGAACCTGAGGAGGCGAGAACCCGATGAACCAAGAACCCGAGGAAGCGACAGCTCAGCCGTCTGCAGAGAACCCGAGGAACCGAGAACCCGAGGAACCAAGAACCCGAGGAACCAAGAACCAGAGGAGCCAAAGAACCCGAGGAACCAAAGAACCCGAGGAACCAAAGAACCCGGGGAAGCTGCAGCTCACCCGTCTGCAGAGAACCCGAGGAACTGAGAACCCAAGGAACCAAAGAACCTGAGGAACTAAAGAACCCGAGGAACCAAAGAACCCGAGGAAGCTGGAGCATACACGTCAGCAGAGAACCCGAGGATCCAAGAACTCGAGGAACCAAGAACCAGGGGAACCAAGAACCCGAGGAACCAAAGAACCCGAGGAAGCTGGAGCGCACACGTCTGCAGAGAACCCGAGGATCCAAGAACCCAAGGAACCAAAGAACCAGTCCAATCCCGATCCAGAAAAAGGATGGGGAAAACAGCATGGTACTGTCGTGTGAAAACAGACCTTTATTTTGTGCCACATCAGACTTGGCTTTCAAAATATTTTTACCTGTTTTCTTTTTAAAGGAGATAAATGTACTGAGTTACTTGTTTAACACCTGCACACACAGCGATCTGAAATAAACTTTAACAATGTTAAAGCAGCTTCACCAGCTGCTCACATCTGTAAAAATATAACAACACGTCCTGGTTCAGTCAGTGCAGTTAAATAAATGCAAAATAATAAGAATAAATGGCCTAATAAAGGAGCTGAAATTGAGAAAAAAAAAATCTCCACTAGTTTGGTTGGTAGATAAATTCAAAACAGCAAATAATCTTTTTAAAATGCTTTAGTACAATTATGAAAATAGAAATGAAAGATCCACGACAAAAGCAGCTGAATAAACAAATGCTTCATCAGAGTTTTAACATGGAGTAGGGCTGGGCCATATGGACCAAATATCATGTCACCATATATTTCTTTTAGATGACGATATATGATATATCGCGGTATTTTTATCCTAATTTGTCTGAATGTTTCATTTCATATCAAGCACCTGTTTTTTAGTATCTAAATGAGATCCCAACCAATGTGGGATTTTTGGGGCAGATGCCGATACTGATATTGGGGTCTGAAAAAAAAAAAAAAAAAAACAACAACGAAAAAAAAAAAAAAATATATATATATATATATCCAATATATAAGCTGATATCCAATACTGGCTGATATCAGCTAGTATCCAACATGGGCCAGTGTATATAAAATAAGAACAAACAGACTGTAGATTGCAATGTAGCAGCTTTTAAAACATCTAAACACAGAATTACTCCTATAAGCTGGAGCCTATATGAAAACAGTAACTACTAAATCCATGATTTGCAGTTAAAGCTGCATGAAGTGGAGTCAGACACTGGATAATATTCTCATATTAATAGTGGCCAATGATGCTAAAAGTTGCATATTCCTCTGTTTATCTCATAAAGAGGCAACTTTTGGGGGGAGCCTCGGCGCGCGCTAGTATGTAGACGCGTCTCTCGCAAGCTCCGACAAGGTTGCTTTTAAAACTCGACATAACTGTCAAAACAAGCCATTTGCGTGTCTTAAAATGGTTTAGACACCGAACAATAGCTCTGGGACTGCAATGGCGGCTTCAAATACTCTGAACCAGTTGGCAAAACAACGGAACACCGCTCAATCAGGCATGTTGTCGGCTGCTGCGGCTAGCTTGGCTACACCCGAGACCACGACTAGCAGCAATATGCTAACACCACGGATGCTTAACGACTCGCTCAACTCCCTCCAGGACTCCCTATGTGCAAAGATTGGGGCGGACATCCAGACATTGAGAGCTGATATTAACCTGGATATTGACTCGGTGAGGAGCGAGCTGTCTGCTGCAATCTCCAACCTGCAGGCCACCTTAACAACCCATGACACCCGACTAAAGGAACTCGAAAAAGCCGCAGACTACACTGGCGACTGCACTACTGAGCTCCGCACCGTGGTGTCCCAACTTAAAGGTGATGTGAAGGAGCTGCAAGCGAAATGTGAAGACCTCGAAGACCTCGAAGGCCGCTCCAGGCGAAACAATCTGCAGCTTACGGGTGTTGAGGAAGGACTGGAGAATGGTCAACCTACACAGTTTGTGTCTCAACTTTTGAAAGAAGTCCTAAACCTGAGCGAAGCCCCGTTGCTAGACAGAGCCCACCGATCGCTCCGAGCCAAACCAAAACCCGGGGATCCCCCGCGTGTGATTATTATGCGTGTGCACTACACCCATACAAGAGATGAAATCTTGCGGAAATCCTCTCGAGACTCCCTGCTGTACAAAGGGAAGACGCTCCATGTTTATCCTGACTACACCACAGCAGTGATGAAGAAAAGGGCAGCATTTGGAGACGTTAAAAAGAGGCTGAGATCCATAGAGGGAGCCAAATACGGGTTACGGTTTCCTGCCACACTCCGTGTTACTCTCCCCGGGAAGAAGGAGCGTACTTTCGAGGATCCCGCTCTGGCGCTGGACTTTATTAAACGTGAGACAAAAGATGCCGATTCAAGCAAATGACTTGTCTCATTTCGCCCCCATTTGGACATGCACAGCAAAAAAGCCAGTGTTAAATCAACTCTGAGAGTGTTAAATTTAACACCAAGAAAGTGTGTATATGCGTCCACTCTTTTTAGTGTTAATTTAACACTAACACTGGTGTTAATTTTTTTACACCCACCTATAGCTATTTCAACACCGTAGGGAGTTAAAAATTAACACTGGCTAACACTTGTGACGTGTTAATAGTACTCTACACTAGTGTCAGTGTATATTTTTTACACTCAGGTCTAGTAATTTCAACACTGCAGCAAGTTCAACATTAACACTGAGTAACACTTGTGAAGTGTTAATAGTACTCTACACTAGTGTAAGTCTATAATTTTACACCCTGGTCTAGTAATTTCAACACTGTACAGAGTTCAAAATTAACACATGTAGTGTGTCAATACTGTTGTTTTTACACTCAGCTATAGTTATTTCAACACTAAGGAGTTCAAAATTAACACTAATATGTGTAGTGTCAACAGTACTCTACATGGCATTGCAATAAAATGTTACGTTGTCTGCAGTTGAAAATGCTACGCTTACTAACAATGCATTCAGGCCAATGGGTGTAAAATTCAACTACCAATAAACCCACCCACCCTAAACCACCACAATGATCCACCAAACTCAACACAAAAATACACAAGGCAAAAACTTCTTTAGAAAAATAGTGTTATTAAAAGGCCACCACACCACATTAACAATTAATATTCTGCATGGATTCACACATAACAGCAATAGGGAACAAGGTACACTTGATCATCTGTGTCATATGAAAATTGCCTATCACAAGGTCTGTAATACACAAGGTCATTCACACAGATCACTGTGAAAACTTCATTTTTCTCCTCAATACCAAATGCATTTAAATGGTCATCAAAAAAAATATTTGAGACTTTACAAATGAAAAGATAGGCACTGTTTTCTCTAACAATTATACCGTCAATCCTGTTGAACAAAGGCATCTCATTTTCAACTCCAGTAACGACATACATCCCAACTTGATACTCTGTGCCATAGTTCTTGACCCAGGAAGTGGTGGAAACTGATGACGCATCAAAAGTTTCACTCAGCACCTCTCCACCCTCTATACTGCTTACAAGGACTTCGGAGATCGGACCAAACTGTAATCTATGGAAATAAAAGTTCTCAAAATGAAATGCTAGCTGGGCTTGATGTTTCTTAACCAGAGTCTTGGCAATGTTTTTGAAGTTTTTAACAGATTTCTTGAAGAAATTATGTTTTCCTTCAAATCGCATGCACCAAATGTGTATGAGTGGTCCAATTCTTCTAATACAGCTTGGATAGTGGATCATGTGATGATGTTTTGGAATGAGATTGTGCTCTGGGAAGATTGATTTAAAAAGTTTGTGATGATCAAAAATCAAATGTTTCAAGTAACAAGTCATACCATGAGTTACTTTTGGTGAAAACACAATGTTTACAATCTGAATTAAAAGGAGTAACAATTGCCAACAAGCATCCTCTCGTTCTACTAAATCTCCAAATATCAGCGGGGCATTGCGAAGGAGGCACCAGGACTGGATAGCATTAAGTCCAAGATCTTTGCTGTCGTCATCCAGCTTAAGCCCACCTGGCATGTTCTTTCTCTGTGTGTATCCATAATTAAAGCTAACGATTCTTTCAGACAATGAACTCAGAGAAATTGAATTTCTGATCAAATACTGAAACACAAGCTTTAACTCATATTGCACCACTCCTTCTAGTAGGTCATGCATTATGTCCACAGCGTAATTGTTTGACGAATGAAAAAACTGAAGGGAATTGAGTGGACAGTCTCGTTTGACACCAAATGTTGATTTCAAAGCGGGATTTTCATGGATGGCACGAACATGCTCAATATGAAGGTCTCTTGAACGTAGGGTCAAACCTGGGTGATCTTCACTGAAAACTGACTGATATTCACTTTTATCAGTTAAACATAACCTACAGCAATACGTCGCACTGAATGATTCAACAAAACCAAAAAGTGAATGTAGAGCTAAATTGTCTCCTGTAACTTGAATGACTGAACCTTTCACAGGTGTGGCAGAAAAGGGCAACTGTATTCCTTCAGTCTCCAAAATCTTTAGGTCATCAATAAGTGGCTTCAGAATTGGCTCAAACCCATATTTTTTAAGATCGTCTGAGTGAAAGAGAGCAACAAGATGAATATTCATTAACACAGAATTGAGCTTTGGTGACAAATTTCTTAATATAAAATAAACACATCCGAGTTTGTGCACTCCCTTTTTTTGAGCCCAATGGATTGGCAGTTTCGAAATCATCATAGTAGAGCTGGATCTGAAGAGTGGGTTCTTGCTGTGAAAATAAACTATGATTTTTATAGTAGGACCCATCACTTATATCTCTGTAAACTCCTTCCTGGTGTGGTTTTACTTCTTGGAAACTGTTACAGAGTTCACTGTTACTAAACATAGATGAGAGAGAACCGCGAATAGGTACATACATGAACTTGTCATTTACTGGAACTTGTCTATACGTGCCTGTTAACCTCTCTCTTCTTATATCAAAACGGACACCCAGAACATGCTCTACAGGTTCTACTATATTCCATTTCTTTTCAAAATGCCTCATCCTTTTAGATTCTGTGTTAAGACATGAAAATGGGTTTTCTAGTTGATCAAAACAATTCTCAACTCTCTCCAAAGTTTCTCTAGAAGCATCAGAAGACAAACAATTAACAACAGCTTCCTTTGTATGAGCCTGGATGTCATTAACCAGTTCCTCCATTGAACCAACTAGACACTGCACAGTACTCTCTGGAACACCTGAGGCTTGAACCTGAGCGATAACAGAGCTGCACATGTCCAATATATTCTTCTTTTCAACAGGAACATGTGTAGTGACCCTCACAGGAGGATCCACATTTACTGGGGTGGAAGGTCCAGCTACAGGCTCAAATTCAAAACTGCTGACAGGATCTGGATCAAGACAGTCTTTATGTGCTCGAGATAAGTGACGTTGGTAACCAGAATATGTACAAAAAACATATGAACAACCAGGCTCTCCACAGTTCAAGCGCAGAGACCTTCCGGGATACAATCCATGCTCAAACTTCAAGTGTCTAAATAACATTGAACAGCGGGTGTGGTGCACCTTGCAAATGTAACATGTGTACATTTATGGTCAAAATATACTGGCCTTCAAACTTCACAGTGAAGAAGCCTTGTTCTGATTTCTTTTACGCGAGGACTCTCTTTCACTTTGCCGACATCGATACCATACACAGTGGTTTGGATGAAGATGAAGAAGTTGGACAGCGCATCATCATATGACACGGCAAAAGCATAATGCGCCTTAAAGAGCTCATCAAAGGCAGCAACTGGGGTCTGCATCCTGCAGGGTATGGCCTTCTGATCCAGGATGATGTAGAAATCCTGGATGCTGTTTCTTCTTTCTCCAACACCAAGAAGAAATGGCTGTTTGTGGCCAGTTTCTTTTAGGAAGGTCTGAATGCTTGACCCCACCTGAGAGGGAGAGAGGGGGAGGGGAGTTTTTACTCAAGTCATTTTAATTAATGTGCAACTGACTGTATGTATGGATGTGTGCAGGACACAAATGATTAATTAAAATTTCATAGATGTACACAAGTAATTAATTCATGGATAGATCTACGAATGTACACAACATTAATTTATTTTTGTGTGATGAATGGTTGGATGACTTTGTAAAAACATTTTAACAGCACCCTCCAATTACCCTGCCATTTTGGCTACTGGAAACCTTACATCAGCTGACATGAAAACCTTGCATCAGTGATGTACAGTTTTTAAAAAATACCTTCATGAACTTGATCAGGTGTCTAGCAGCCTCTGATGCGCTCATCTTGCTGGTCTTCTTGCCTTTAACTGTTGGAGGCAAGAGGTGAAGCAGCAGAAGAATGGCGGCCATCTCAGAGTCCCACTCTTCAGAATGCCACACTGCGAAATTAGAAGTGACACTATAAAATGTCTTATTTCCTTATAAGCATTACATTAGTTATAGTAAAGTTTTCTTAAAATTACACTGGATAGAATATGGTTACCAGTAAGGTACAGTATGTGATTTGTAGAAAATTAGCAAAAAACACAAAAGAACACAACAATGTACTCTTTTGTTGTGTTCACCAAGGCATGTACAGTCCATTGTGTCCACAGTTCAAATAACACTCACCACCATCATCAGACTCTTGTTGTGCAGACAGAAGTAGCTCATCCACATGTGGACTTGGGGTTAGATTCTTGCAGCAATCTGTGATGACTCTTGGTCTGAAGAATGTTGGCCACTTGGAGAGGAATTTACCAGACACCTCCTCACCAAAGATCATTGTGAAATCTTGCTCGATCTTTAATAGAAAATGTTTGTTTGCGAATGAGAATACCATTGTAATGGTGCAATGGGTGCCAATAAACAGTCGTGCAAAATAATGCAATCACAAAGTTGTCAGAAATTCATTTTATGCTTACCAAGCCAGGCGTATCCAAGAATCTGGGAAAGAGATCCAGAACTGTAGAGGCAGTATCTGGGTCTTGAACCACCTTTTGCCTATGCTGGAATGTTGCCTTCATCTTATTCTTGACAAGGGTCGCATCATTTGAGTGTTTCATCACCGATATGGCTTCCCTGCATTCATCACCAGTCAACTGCTTCTCATCTGAACGGATACTGCGTGGAGTCATGGGGCCCTCTTGGAAACTGGTCTTTGATTTCTTGATGTCTTGAGCAGAGTTCCGCTGAACAGTTTTCAGCCTCCACGCTAGGTAGCTGGAACCACTCTGGTGATCATAGAAATGTTCCTGTTGAAAAAGAAAACACATTGACTCATTTCAACTAAGGAAAAACTCCAGAAAAAACCTTTAACGGGGGGGGGGGGGGACCACACACCTCAAGGTGAGCAACAGAGGAGGGATCCCCCACCCAGGACTGGCAGACATGCAATAGATGTAATATACGGACAACTTTTACAATACAGATTGTTTGAGGATGCATTACTGTTTACTTACATAGCCATGCTTGGAATCTGGGTCTTTCAATTTAGGGAACAGTGTTGTAATCCCAAGTGCATAGAGGATCCGCACATTCACCGGAGGGATCCTCCTGAAGAGACAGATGTGTCATTCTTCCAAAAACTGCCAATTTAATTTATGCGCACTTGGGTTATTGTAGTTAACTAAAACTTAAACTAGTAGTGAAAAAAAAAGAGTAAACAGAATTTTTTAAAAAAAAGTTTTTTTCAAAAATGAAACCTAAACAAAACCTACAATAACACTACAAAACTAAAACCAAAACTAAACAAAAGTGAATGTCAGATAACATCAGCTTAGTTGTAGTTAGAGATAAGAGTGAATGGAAACATGGTGAGGACAGATGGGAACATTATGGGATGCAAACAAAAGAGGAAAAAGTTAATCTTAAGAAATCTCACAGAGGCTCCTAAAATCTGAAAAACTACAACACACTATAATAATCTTGATGGGTGAAGACATGATTGGCAGCACCTTTTGGAGGTAAAAACAAACAACCAAAAACAACAACAAAAATAACCCATTACTGCAATTGCATTCACTTACCCATGGCTCTCCACCATATCTGCCACAAGAATGTTTACCATCTTTCTTCTTGTAACATCACTGATGGTGCCTGTTTTTTCATACTCTCTGAAAATTTCCTTTCCACCAGGCTTTGAATACAGAGCGACTCGAACATTCTGAAATGACAATTGAATAACATTCACACTGCAGATACAACAGGTTATTTCTGACAGTTGGTGAGGGGATGCATGATAAATGAGAATTAGCCAACATAACAGAGCTCTGGGTCTTCAGTCCAACACCTTAAGCTGCAGTACTACTTGCTGTGAAATTATAATGCAAGGTTTGGCATCTGCTTAATTGACATCAGAGTCAACATCAGGTATCTTACATCTCTTGCAACGTTGCTATCTAGGGTTCCTTCAACCAGCTGTCTTTTCCGAGCTTTAGTAGATTCCAGTATCAGTGTTGAGTCAGAACCTGATGATGACCCTTGGGATGCATGTGATGGTGACCAGTCTGATAAAGACGAGCCCTCTGAGAACTCCACCTCAGCGCTGCTACCTAAGAAAACACAGTTTTGCATTGTAAATGATGCAACTGACCATGAGAGGAAACGAGCTACAGCTCAATTTACCTTTTGTAGAAAACAGACTTAAATTCTTAATTAAAAATATTAGCATGCAATCCCTTACCATCACATTCCTCTGCCTTGAAAGACACCCCAGATGACTTCAAGAGTTCATCAAAAATATCTGAATCCACTTGAACATCAGAGGGAATCCTTCAGGCTCAAGGAAGCAGAACCTGGTAAATTGAATTTTGCCAGCACTAAAAAAAACATAAGATACATTATATAAGCTGAATTTGGGAGGAACAAATAAGCATTAACGAACAGAACTGATTAACTTTAAATGCACTGGAGTTAGCAGGAAAGCCAATTTTCATCTGTAGTCTCTGGGAAAACATTGGGAACCCCTAAATACACAAAACATGACAGTCAAACTAGCCTGAAAGTTACCTGCTTGCAAAAACTGGGAGTAATTGTACTCTTCCTCCACCTGTGGTACCCTGACCCATTTGCTGACTCCTTTATACTCTACAGGAACCAGCATTTCGCTTCAAAGACAAGAATGGCATAATGTATTATTCTTAATTTATTACATTTACACAAGTGTTTCCCGCGCAAGTTGGCGGGTAATTTGAGCATTGTACAATTATCGCTACCGCCATGCACAACAGTGCAACAAGTGTGTGTGTGTATATATATATGTGTATACTGTATACATGCTGTATATACACACACTTCCCCTCTTTTTCTCCGTGAGAATGTTTAGAGGACCCAAACGCTCTCTTCTGTAAACTATCATTTAACCCAACACTACCAACACAATATAGGCATATTTATAAAGCCCCTTTCAGACTTGCGCTGGAAAGCGGCAAAATTGCAGACTGTGTCCTATATTAATGCTTGCATTCAGACTTGCGTTCCGGTCTTTCACATCACAGATGTAGAGGACACGTACCGGCTGGTCTACATGTCATAAGAGCGGAAATGTTGCGGCATGTCGTTTTGGCTAAACGCAAAAGAAAATATTCCGGACTGAGATGAAGGGAGAGTGGGGCTGTGCTGACTTTTCCGCAACATTTCCCGATGTCTGGAAGCGCCCGGGACGCGATAAGTCCGCAAGGCAGCGACATGTTTGAAAAGACGAGTCCGCTTATAGAGCGGATGGACTTTACTGCTCATGTTCCGCAATGCAAGTCTGAACGCGGACAAAAAAAAAAAGTGAACGCGGTCCAAATGTGTCTTGCACATGTGTAATGTCGTCATACGATACTGGCATCGTGTACAACCTAGGTATTGACTTCCTAAAAACTGAAAAAACCCTTTCCACGATAGGTACTTTTAATAATTTTTTAACTAATGTTAGCTAAACCCTGATCCAACGCAGTGTTCGACGGGGTGAGCGACCTAAGCTAACTAGCTAGCTAACAACTCTAGCTTGCTAGCAGCCAAAGCCAGTCAACCATCAAAACAACAACAAAAAAAATAAGAAAAACCCCGCTAAAATGAATGCAAGATAGACTATTTTGTCGAACAAAATTGAACTTACCGTAGAAAGAGAAGACTTAAACGACGTTTAGTGCGACTGTTGACTCTGTGTGTGCCACCAGTGTACCGGTCACTGCCAATGCCAGGGCGGTAGGGCGAGAAATTCAAATGTGGGTGTGGCCAATTGAACGAGCCCCAGTGTAAATTCAAGGTGATTTTCAGAACGACGGATATCAACTCTCACACTCTCAGGAACGGACTGTAGGGGGAGTTCATTTCAATCAATTCTGAGTAAAAATAATTGCAACCCCTGTTAATTAACACCAACACTAAAAATATAACACTGGCACATTTGCTGTGTGGACTACTGCGAATCTATTCTAGAGGAAGGCGGAGTGTCATCTGCCACCGACGTTCTGTGCTGGCCGCCTCCTTCGGACATTATTCTTCGAAAGACGGTTAAGTTATAAAGCAGCAGTTCTGCTCTTGTTTATCGACAGCGGGCAGGTATGTCTCTCCCTCTTTTTCTACTTTATTATCGCCTGCTGCAAGGTGCGCATGTTTTGTATGACACAGACTGATTTTGAAAGAAGGAGCGAGGTGGATACGTTATACAATATTTTATGTGATGTTTATGAACACATCATGTGGCAGTGCATTATGATGTGTGAGGTGTGATGAAACACTATGTTGTACACTTGCATGTGAGTGCTGTTGTATTAAAGTTATGTTTGCATTTTTGAGCTTCTAGAGGTGTGACTATTGTAGCTAATGAGTAAAACTGGTCTTTCCTTTTTTTAAATACTTTTTCTCTTGGCAGTTTTTACAGTTTTGTAGACAATATAGACCTTTAGCTTGCAACCCCCTATGTTTGAACAAAATTTGATGGGATTCTACATGCACCTATGTTGGGGAGGTGCAACGGTGGGTAAATTTAGCTTTTTTTCAGTTTTTCCTTATTCTGTCTGTCTTTCTTGTTTTTGTTTGATATACTGCAAAGTACATATGCTGAGATGACTTTACAAAATATGAACAGTGCGGAAGTCAAATTGTACATAGATATCAGGGCCTATAATGCAATAGCTTTAATAGATGGTATTACTTAGTAGGTTGCAAAACCCCACAGGAACACCTGTAACATTTGCCAGTTGGAACGTGCGTGGGCTGGGGAAGCCAACCAAGTTAAATAAGGTTCTTTTCCACCTTGGTAGCTTGGGAGTAAAAGTAGCCTATTTACAGGAAACTCATCTCAAAAAGTCAGACCACACGAAAATACGCAGACGCTGGGTAGCACAGTCATATCATTCTCTTTTAATAGTAGGTCGAGAGGCACAGCTATTCTGATCCATAAATCCCTCCAGTTCACTCCCTCAGACATTATTGCAGACCCTCAGGGCCGTTACATTATTGTCACAGGTAATATTGCTAACACACCTGTGATAATGGCTAATCTGTATGCACCAAATGGGACAATGATAAGTTTTTCTCTGACTTGCTATATAGTTTACCTAACCTGGACTCACATTTTCTGATATTAGGTGGAGATTTAAACTGCTGTCTTGATTCAGTATTGGACAGATCATCACCTAATCCTTCTAAACTATCCAAATCCGCCCGAGTGATCAATTCTTTTCTTAAAGGAGTGATGACATAGCAGTTAAAAACTAGTTTATGTTGTTGGCATTACTGCATATGTAAATACTCCAAAGAAAAAAACGGCATTTTTTACAGCGGAGTATTGTTTTGAAACGCCAGACCTCACTTCCTCAGTAATACAGTTGGGTCCGGTGATGATATGGAGCTTTACCCGGAAACCACGTTGACTTCATTTTGATTGGCTACACCTTATTTGGCTATGACCTTATTTGGAGAATCTAGGTCAAGCTGCGGTCGGAGTTTGCTAAAGGCTAACTGCTAGCAACATGGGCAGTTCAGACAGTGAGCTACGTTTATCAGACAAGACAGCATTTAGAAAATAAATAAACTTACAGGTAATGACAAGGTTGCGGCCCCCTCCCTCAGTGTTGCTGCAGAAGTTTTCTTTTAAATCCATTTGTTTGAAAATCCAGACCTGACTGCACAGAAGTTACTACTAGCTCCATACACGAAGCTGAATCAGACAGGGAGGGGAGGGGGGGGCGGACGGTGCATAAACCGTTAGGAGAGAGAGAGGGGGCGCTGTTTACTTGATAGTGTGCTCTTATTGGAGCAATTAAATTACGTAGAATGATAGAACTACGTAGAATGATAGAACTACATAGAATGATAAGCTGCTGTCTGATTCAACTGTTTCTGAGCAGAGAGACAAAGCTGACAGACCATAAACAGGAACTTTGATTCTCACTCTGGACATTCACATGGCCTCATCAGTGCACAACAGATCATATTATACACCCAAAACCCCAGAAAAGTGAAATTTGATGTCATGGCACCTTTAAAGACTATGCTGTCTCAGATCTGTGGCGAAGCATGAATCCCTCAGCTCGGTCTTACTCTTTCTTCTCCCAGCCTCATCAGACATTTTCCCGGATCGACTATTTTTTGGTCGATAATCGTCTACTTTCTTCAGCTGAAGCTTGCTTATACAATGCCATAGTCATATCAGATCACTCACCTGTAACAGCCACTTTTAGGTTTGCACACAATACACCTAGACCTTGTTGGAGACTTAGTCCTATTGCATTATCCCAAGAGGCATTTGCGTGTTTTGTAGCTGATCAAGTAAGATTCTTCTTTGAGGTCAATTCCTCCCCAGACATCTCTTGCAGAACACTTTGGGAGTCACTGAAAGCTTATTTAAGAGGCCAAATAATTTCATATATATCCTATAATAAAAAGCAAAACAACCGGAAAATCTCAGACATTACAGCCCATATTTTGCAATTAGAACAGGCTTACACAAATTCTCCCTCCCCCGATTTATTGAAGGAACTTCTGCTTGAGAAAAATAAATTCGACACCATAGCATCCAGTGATGCAGAGAACATGCTCTGGAAATCTCGTCATTCATACTACGAGTTTGGTGACAAAGCTGGTAAGATTCTTGCCCATAAACTCAGACAGGGGCTGCTTCCCAATTCATCACAAAGATTCAAACAGATTCAGGTTATACATTTGACAGTAGATTAATAAATGATGCGTTCAGGGACTTCTTTAGTTCAACTTATTCCTCAGAGCATGACTGTAGGCCTGTATTTGACAGTTTTTTTCAAAATCTGAATATACCCCGTATCAGTGAGGAATCCAAAAACATATTAGAGAACCCTATTTCGGCTGAAGAGCTGAATACGGCTATTAAGTCACTTCAGAGCGGCAAGAGTCCAGGGCCGGATGGATTCCCACCTGAGTTTTTTTTTAAAAATTCCCCACTCTTTTAATTCCTCATATGCTAAAGATGTATAATAAATCTCTTGAGTTGGGTGCACTACCTCAATCATTAAGAGAGGCCTCTATATCCTTGATTCTGAAAAAGAATAAGGATCCCTGCCGTTGTGAATCTTACCGCCCAATCTCGCTGTTAAATGTAGATGTTAAGATTTTAGCCAAAGTGTTACCACTAAGATTAGAAAGATTTTTACCTCAGATAATTTCCCCTGACCAAACCGGATTTGTAAAAAATAGATTTTTCTTTTTTAATATCAGACGACTCTTAAACATAATTGATCATGGTTCGGATCCCACCACTCCAGAGCTGCTTATATCCATGGATGCTGAAAAAGCTTTCGACAGGCTGGAGGGGGGTATTTGTTTTATGTGTTAGATAAATTTGGGTTTGGTAAACAATATATTAAGTGGATTAGACTACTATATTACATGCCAGTGGCATCAGTATGTACCAATGGGATATATTCCGAGTATTTTGCAGTTTCTCGTGGAACAAGACAAGGTTGCCCTCTTTCGCCGTTGCTTTTTGCATTGGCTATAGAGCCTCTAGCAATAGCAATAAGACAAGACACTATACTGACCGGCATATTCAGAGAGGGACTAGAGCAAAGAATCTCGCTTTATGCAGATGACACGGTACTGCTTATTTCGCAACCAGACACCTCTATGCCCAGAGTCCTCTCCATCCTCGAGAACTTTGGTAAAATCTCAGGGTATAAAATAAACCTCCAGAAAAGTGAAATATTTCCTATTAACTCCCTGGCCCGTTCTTATCCTTTCCATACACTTCCTTTTAAGATTGATCACAATCAGTTTACTTATCTAGGGTAAACTGATTAAATTACAAATAGTTCTAACAAACTTTTCAAAGAAAATTTCAACCCCTTAATAAATAAAGTAGAGCAAGATCTTAAACGCTGGATGCCTCTACATCTGTCGCTCGCTGGTAGAATAAACGTTATAAAAATGAATGTGCTGCCCAAGTTTAGCTATCTCTTTCAGTGCCTCCCAGTGTTCATCCCTATGACATTTTTCAAACAGCTGGACACTCTTATATCCAACTTCATTTGGAATGGTAAAAGTCCACGGTTGAGCAAAGGCTTTTTACAACATTCAAAAGTGCTAGGTGGTATGGCACTGCCCAATTTTCAGGCGTATTGTTGGGCTGCTAATATTCGACCTATTGTCCACTGGCTATATGAAGATCCAGGTGCCGATGCCCCCTCATGGTGTACATTAGAAGCTAGATCCTGTGCCCGTCCTCATTGTCAGCGTTAATTTATGCACCTCTGGCCTCAGACACTACACCATATACAAGAAATATTTTAGTCAGAACAACACTTAAAATATGGAAGCAGGTCCGCTGGCATCATGGATGGCATAGTTTCTCATTGAAATCCCCAGTCCATGCAAATCATATGTTCCCCCCTCTCTTCAGGACAGTGCATTTCTGCAGTGGCAAAATAGGGGACTGTGCTCCCTGCAGGACCTTTTTATAGATGGCATCTTTGCCTCTTTTCAGCAATTGAGCACAAAATTTCTTATTCCACATAAGCACTTCTTTCGTTATTTACAACTATGGGATTTCATTCGTAAACAGATACCTCATTTCCCGGAATTTCCCCCCAGTTCTGATGTTGACACTTTATTGGCACCTGTCCAGTCATTTAAAGGTATAATATCTCATTTATATAATGCGCTTCTACCCCAAACGACCCAGTCTCTTGCCACTATTAAACATAGATGGGAGGAAGATCTAGGTGGGACCATAGGTGATGATACTTGGGACACAATATTAAAGAGAGTCCACACCTCCTCTATCTGTGCAAGACATGGATTAATGCAGTGCAAAATATTGCATCGAGCTCATTGGACCAAAGAGAAACTATCACAAAGATTCCCAGATATAGATCCTGCATGCAATCGTTGTAAAATATCACCATCTTCACATTTACACACATTTTGGAGCTGTTCCAAGTTGACAAGCTACTGGACTACGGTGTTTAAAACACTCTTGGAGGCCTTGGAGATAAATATAGCCCCCTGCCCTATTATAGCCCTTTTTGGTGTACCAACTATTGCTTATGCGTTAAACAATTTCCAACAGGACTTTATGGCTTTTTGCACACTACTTGCCCGTCGCCTAATCCTTCTGAAGTGGAAAGATGCCACTCTGCCATCCCACATGCTATGGATCAGAAATATTCTTTTTTTATGAGATTGGAAAAAATAAAACATACACTCAGAGGTTCAACTGGCAAATTTGACAAGATCTGGCAACCCTTCTTGAGGTATGTGGAAGAGAACTTGGAGCTAAATTAATCAACTTAACTAAGACAATTTTCAGCCTTATTTTATGTTTGTGCTGATCTGTGTAATCTACTCTGTATGTACTAAACCATTCTTTAAGTATGTGGATATGTATTTGTACATGTGTTTGTATGCTACTTTCTTTTTTTTTCCCCTTTCTTTTCTTTCTTTCTTTCTTTCTTTTTTTTTTCTCCTTCTCGAGGTGGGGACTGTTCTGAGTGTTTTTGTAAATGTGTGTTTTGTTGTGAAAGGAAAAAACTCAATAAACGAAGTTTTAAAAAAAAAATTAAAGAGGCAACTTTTACGTGTTAAAACGCTGCATGCTGGTCTGACATTAGATGACAGAAGACGGTGGCACTAACTAAGTTGCATTCATCTCCATTTACCTCACAAAGAAGCAACTTACATGGAGCTAAAATGCTAACGCTAAAACGCTAAAACTAGCGCATATAAAACCCGACTGCTCTCCTTAATGCGCCCTAACAGCGCGTTTCTGTGAGGACGTTTAAAAGTGTTATTTTGCTTTGTAAAAAGTCACCGCTCACCGTACCGTCTCAGTTCTGTCTGCTGCTGCAGCTGTGAGCATGCGGGGATTGAGGAGGGGGAGGGGGGAGAGGGGTGTAGGGAGCACGTTGGTCTCTGTGAGGGGCGGGGGCAGAGAGGGGGGGGAGAAGAGCACAATCACCGTGCAGAACTTCCAGACTTCCGTTTCTTGTCGGAGTTTGTCAGGTACAGCCGGGTCATTACCAGAAAATAAAACCAAAGCATCTGCACAGCTAATACCGATATTACGGTATATGTAAATATCATATCTCTCTCATGTAAATATCATATCTACCTCGTCATACCGGTATATCGCCCAGCCCTAACATGGAGGTCATTTCTAAACAGTGGATTGGATTAAAAAAAAAAAAAAAGTCTCCCCCACACTGAACCGGATGCTGGCGGATACCCTCCGTAATAAAACTTGTCACGTCCAAAAAGATTTTACAATATTTTCTACTTTCTCCGCGACCTGCCGGCACCCGCGGGACTTTTACCTTCTAAACGTGGAAACCGAACCGCTGCAGGACTGTTGTTGGAGCAGCGACAGAACACACGGCAGCCTGCTAGCAGCTAACAGCTAAGGCTCTGGCCTTGTAAACAAGCAGCCTCCAGGTGCTGCGCCGCAGCATCGGAGCCGATACTGATCTGAAGATCGGATCGTGCAGAGACGAGGCTGCATCTGCATGACTGTATCACCATGGAGACCCTTTATTATGCATGTTGATGCTGTGATGCTGCTTCCCATTGCGCTGACTAGGTTGTACCTCTTCTCTGCGTAGTTCTGCGTGTGTTTGTATGATCTGAGGATATTTAAGCCACCTGCAGGTCCTCCTGTGGGGGATTGTTAGTTTTGTTTTCTGACAGAGACCTTGGAATGTTGTTTAGGGATTTCTGTACAGATGCACCTGTGAACTGTGGAAGTGGATTCATGATTTCTCTCCTCTCTCTCTCTCTCTCTCTTCCTCACTCCTTTCTCTCTGTTCCACTTTCTATCATTACCTCTGTTAACTTTCATTTCTCCCTTGTCAGGCCCAGCAGTAGGAAATGGAATGGTGTAATAGACAAATGTTTAATTAAAGAAATAAAATAAATAAACAGGATATGAAGGGGAGCCTTGTGTTCATAAAGCTCCGCTTGGTGAAGCAAAACTGTTAAACACAATAAAGCAATCAGATTTCCATTCTGCTGCTATGATGCTGGACAGGACAGGCGGATGGACGGAAAGAAAGAAAGAAAGAAAGAACAATCCAAGCCATTTAAAGACTTAAAGCAGAACTCAGTAACTTCAGCTCGGGGCTCCCCCTAGTGGCGTCCTTTCACTGTCATGTTCAACCCCCCTTACACCCCCACAGCACACAGACGGCTTCTCTACCTGTCTATCTTCTATTTTGATTCCTGGATATATTTCTAAGCTTTTACCAACTTGTTGATGCTACTTTGCTGCGTTGGTAGCAGCACCTCGTCCCCCTCTGCTCAAAACAAAGTCCTGTCTCTTCTGAAACGGGACGTTTTATCCGCGATTTGCGGGTAAATATGCTTTGGATTATATTTTTCTCTGGTGTTGGCGAGTAGCAGGTAAGAATACAAACTTTTATTTACTTTTTGCGGATGTGACAAGTGATTATTGAGCCTGAAGCAGTGATGCTTCACCCGGCGACCAGGCAGCGCAGCTACGTGAATCACTCTGGTCCAGCAAAGAGTTGGTTATGAGAGCCAGGAGCCGTGTTTAGGTGGTGGAAGATAAAGAAATGTTTTCTTTGAATTAGCGCTGGTAGTCTGGTTCAGATCAGCGCTGGAAGCAGCTGGGTAGATAGGGGACCTGAGTACCGAGGTTCTGCTCGGGTCGGCGCAGGCAAAGTTGTATTTAGCTGCTCGCAGGCCAGAGGCCCCGGCGGGATGGGGGGAAACATTGAATCGCTCCGTAAACACTTTGTTTAGCCCCACGGGGATTCCGAAAAGCATTTATTGAGGTAAAAAGTTACTGAGTTTCCCCTTTAAAGACAACATGATGAATAAATAAATAAACAGAAGAAGGCTGTCTCCGGGTAGAGTTCGGGTATCTGGGGTCCTGTTTGCTGGACGGAGCGGGAGATGGACGGATGGTGAGTTTCCTCCCGTACAGAGATGGTGGACTGTCTGTTTCATTCCAACATGGAAAGTAGCTACAACTGCTCATGTAACAGTTTAGTAGCAGATGTATTAAAAGTATTTACAGGAGAACTTTGGCTGGTAATGAAGTTGTAGAGAGAGATGGTGCCGAGCTCCGTCTTTATGACACCAACATTAACTGACCTCCTTCCCTCATTCGTGAGCCTCCACTGTCACCCATCACTCAGCGCGGGGGGAGCAGGAACTCTTCGTCCTCCGTCTCCCTCCGTGATGTGCTGTAACGAATGCTGCTGCTGCTTTCAGGCTCTCTGCACCGATGCTGGCTTCCACATCCACGACTGACACGTGTTTATTACAGAGTAAATGAAGGCTTTGTTGTTGAGGGAAGTTTGACTTTCTGATTCATGAGCTGCCACATCTGCTTCATCTTCCTCCACCTCTCCATGGCAGTGTGCTCCAGCGTAGTTTCAGCGTTATGGGAACTGATGCGGGGTCTTTGTTTTCATTTACATGGAGCGATGCCATAAACTCATCCGACCTATAAACACGATTCCATGATACAAATGAGACGTCAGCGTGTATTATCTAGATTAGACGATAGTCAGCATGTACGCATGCTGGATTTGTCAGCAACTACATGCTAATGCTGAGCTGCTCATTTGAGATCTGACCAGGACTCCAACCTCTGAGGTGATCGGATATCTGCGGGAGTCTGGCAACTGCAACTGAGAAGGATCTGCAACCACAACACGTCTCAGACCAGCAACTGCAACTGAGAAGGATCTGCAACCACAACACGTCTCAGACCAGCAACAGCAACTGAGACGGATGTGCAACCACAACACGTCTCAGACCAGCAACTGCAACTGAGACGGATCTGCAACCACAACACGTCACAGACGAGCAACTGCAACTGAGCCGGATCTGCAACCACAACACGTCGCAGACCAGCAACAGCAACTGAGCCGGATCTGCAACCACAACACGTCACAGACCAGCAACTGCAACTGAGCCGGATCTGCAACCACAACACGTCACAGACCAGCGACAGCAACTGAGCCGGATCTGCAACCACAACACGTCACAGACCAGCAACAGCAACTGAGACGGATCTGCAACCACAACACGTCACAGACCAGCAACTGCAACTGAGACGGATCTGCAACCACAACACGTCACAGACCAGCAACTGCAACTGAGAAGGATCTGCAACCACAACACTTCACAGACCAGCAACAGCAACTGAGAAGGATCTGCAACCACAACACGTCACAGACCAGCAACTGCAACTGAGATGGATCTGCAACCACAACACGTCACAGACCAGCAACTGCAACTGAGCTGGATCTGCAACCACAACACGTCACAGACCAGCAACTGCAACTGAGCTGGATCTGCAACCACAACACGTCACAGACCAGCAACTGCAACTGAGACGGATCTGCAACCACAACACGTCTCAGACCAGGAACAGCAACTGAGAAGGATCTGCAACCACAACACGTCACAGACCAGCAACTGCAACTGAGACGGATCTGCAACCACAACACGTCACAGATCAGCAACTGCAACTGAGACGGATCTGCAACCACAACACGTCACAGACCAGCAACTGCAACTGAGACGGATCTGCAACCACAACACGTCACAGACCAGCAACTGCAACTGAGCCGGATCTGCAACCACAACACGTCACAGACCAGCAACTGCAACTGAGCCGGATCTGCAACCACAACACGTCACAGACCAGCAACAGCAACTGAGACGGATCTGCAACCACAACACGTCACAGACCAGCAACTGAGACGGATCTGCAACCACAACACGTCACAGACCAGCAACTGCAACTGAGCCGGATCTGCAACCACAACACGTCACAGACGAGCAACTGCAACTGAGAGGGATCTGCAACCACAACACGTCACAGACCAGCAACAGCAACTGAGCCGGATCTGCAACCACAACACGTCACAGACCAGCAACAGCAACTGAGACGGATCTGCAACCACAACACGTCACAGACCAGCAACAGCAACTGAGAAGGATCTGCAACCACAACACGTCACAGACCAGCAACAGCAACTGAGACGGATCTGCAACCACAACACGTCACAGACCAGCAACTGCAACTGAGCTGGATCTGCAATCACAACACGTCACAGACCAGCAACTGCAACTGAGACGGATCTGCAACTACAACACGTCACAGACCGGCAACTGCAACTGAGACGGATCTGCAACCACAACACGTCACAGACCGGCAACTGCAACTGAGACGGATCTGCAACCACAACACGTCACAGACCAGCAACTGCAACTGAGCTGGATCTGCAACCACAACACGTCACAGACCAGCAACAGCAACTGAGACGGATCTGCAACCACAACACGTCACAGACCAGCAACAGCAACTGAGACGGATCTGCAACCACAACACGTCACAGACCAGCAACAGCAACTGAGACGGATCTGCAACCACAACACGTCACAGACCAGCAACTGCAACTGAGACGGATCTGCAACCACAACACGTCACAGACCAGCAACAGCAACTAAGAAGGATCTGCAACCACAACACGTCACAGACCAGCAACAGCAACTGAGACGGATCTGCAACCACAACACGTCACAGACCAGCAACTGCAACTGAGACGGATCTGCAACCACAACACGTCACAGACCGGCAACTGCAACTGAGACGGATCTGCAACCACAACACGTCACAGACCGGCAACTGCAACTGAGACGGATCTGCAACCACAACACGTCACAGACCGGCAACTGCAACTGAGCTGGATCTGCAACCACAACACGTCACAGACCAGCAACTGCAACTGAGACGGATCTGCAACCACAACACGTCACAGACCGGCAACTGCAACTGAGACGGATCTGCAACCACAACAAGTCACAGACCAGCAACTGCAACTGAGACGGATCTGCAACCACAACACGTCACAGACCAGCAAAAGCAACTGAGACGGATCTGCAACCACAACATGTCTCAGACCAGCAACAGCAACTGAGACGGATCTGCAACCACAACACGTCACAGACCAGCAACTGCAACTGAGACGGCTCTGCAACCACAACACGTCACAGACTGGCAACAGCAACTGAGACGGAAATGCAACCACAACACGTCACAGACTGGCAACTGCAACTGAGACGGATCTGCAACCACAACACGTCACAGACCAGCAACAGCAACTGAGATGGATCTGCAACAACAACACGTCACAGACCAGCAACAGCAACTGAGACGGCTCTGCAACCACAACACGTCACAGACTGGCAACAGCAACTGAGACGGAACTGCAACCACAACACGTCACAGACTGGCAACTGCAACTGAGACGGATCTGCAACAACAACACGTCTCAGACCAGCAACAGCAACTGAGAAGGATCTGCAACCACAACACGTCACAGACCGGCAACTGCAACTGAGACGGATCTGCAACCACAACATGTCTCAGACCAGCAACAGCAACTGAGAAGGATCTGCAACCACAACACGTCACAGATCAGCAACTGCAACTGAGACGGATCTGCAACCACAACACGTCACAGACCAGCAACTGCAACTGAGACGGATCTGCAACCACAACACTTCACAGACCAGCAACTGCAACTGAGACGGATCTGCAACCACAACACGTCACAGACCAGCAACAGCAACTGAGACGGATCTGCAACCACAACACGTCACAGACCAGCAACAGCAACTGAGACGGATCTGCAACCACAACACGTCACAGACCAGCATTAGCAACTGAGACGGATCTGCAACCACAACACGTCACAGACCAGCAACTGCAACTGAGACGGATCTGCAACCACAACACGTCACAGACCAGCAACTGCTACTGAGAAGGATCTGCAACCACAACACTTCACAGACCAGCAACAGCAACTGAGACGGATCTGCAACCACAACACGTCACAGACCAGCAACTGCAACTGAGATGGATCTGCAACCACAACACGTCACAGACCAGCAACTGCAACTGAGCTGGATCTGCAACCACAACACGTCACAGACCAGCAACTGCAACTGAGACGGATCTGCAACCACAACACGTCACAGACCAGCAACTGCAACTGAGACGGATCTGCAACCACAACACGTCACAGACCGGCAACTGCAACTGAGCTGGATCTGCAACCACAACACGTCACAGACCGGCAACTGCAACTGAGACGGATCTGCAACCACAACACGTCACAGACCGGCAACTGCAACTGAGCTGGATCTGCAACCACAACACGTCACAGACCAGCAACAGCAACTGAGACGGATCTGCAACCACAACACGTCACAGACCAGCAACAGCAACTGAGACGGCTCTGCAACCACAACACGTCACAGACTGGCAACAGCAACTGAGACGGATCTGCAACCACAACACGTCACAGACTGGCAACAGCAACTGAGACGGATCTGCAACCACAACACGTCACAGACCAGCAACTGCACTTGAGACGGATCTGCAACCACAACACGTCACAGACCAGCAACTGCAACTGAGACGGATCTGCAACCACAACACGTCACAGACCAGCAACTACAACTGAGACGGATCTGCAACCACAACACGTCACAGACTGGCAACAGCAACTGAGACGGATCTGCAACCACAACACGTCACAGACCAGGAACAGCAACTGAGACGGATCTGCAACCACAACACGTCACAGACCAGCAACTGCAACTGAGCCGGATCTGCAACCACAACACGTCACAGACCAGCAACTGCAACTGAGACGGATCTGCAACCACAACACGTCACAGACCAGCAACTGCAACTGAGACGGATCTGCAACCACAACACGTCTCAGACCAGCAACTGAAACTGAGACGGATCTGTAACCACAACACGTCACACCAGCAACTGAGACGGATCAGCAACCACAACACGTCTCAGACCGGCAACTGAAACTGAGACGGATCTGCAACCACAACACGTCACAGACCGGCAACTGCAATTGAGACGGATCTGCAACAACAACACGTCACAGACCAGCAACTGCAACTGAGATGGATCTGCAACCACAACACGTCTCAGACCGGCAACTGAAACTGAGACGGGTCTGCAACAACAACACGTCACAGACCAGCATGCAACTGAGACGGATCTGCAATCACAACACGTCACAGACCAGCAACTGCAACTGAGACGGATCTGCAACTACAACACGTCACAGACCGGCAACTGCAACTGAGACGGATCTGCAACCACAACACGTCACAGACCGGCAACTGCAACTGAGCTGGATCTGCAACCACAACACGTCACAGACCGGCAACTGCAACTGAGACGGATCTGCAACCACAACACGTCACAGACCAGCAACTGCAACTGAGCTGGATCTGCAACCACAACACGTCACAGACCAGCAACAGCAACTGAGACGGATCTGCAACCACAACACGTCACAGACCAGCAACAGCAACTGAGACGGATCTGCAACCACAACACGTCACAGACCAGCAACAGCAACTGAGACGGATCTGCAACCACAACACGTCACAGACCAGCAACTGCAACTGAGACGGATCTGCAACCACAACACGTCACAGACCAGCAACAGCAACTAAGAAGGATCTGCAACCACAACACGTCACAGACCAGCAACAGCAACTGAGACGGATCTGCAACCACAACACGTCACAGACCAGCAACTGCAACTGAGACGGATCTGCAACCACAACACGTCACAGACCGGCAACTGCAACTGAGACGGATCTGCAACCACAACACGTCACAGACCAGCAACTGCAACTGAGACGGATCTGCAACCACAACACGTCACAGACCGGCAACTGCAACTGAGCTGGATCTGCAACCACAACACGTCACAGACCGGCAACTGCAACTGAGACGGATCTGCAACCACAACACGTCACAGACCAGCAACTGCAACTGAGCTGGATCTGCAACCACAACACGTCACAGACCAGCAACAGCAACTGAGACGGATCTGCAACCACAACACGTCACAGACCAGCAACAGCAACTGAGACGGATCTGCAACCACAACACGTCACAGACCAGCAACAGCAACTGAGACGGATCTGCAACCACAACACGTCATAGACCAGCAACTGCAACTGAGACGGATCTGCAACCACAACACGTCACAGACCAGCAACAGCAACTAAGAAGGATCTGCAACCACAACACGTCACAGACCAGCAACAGCAACTGAGACGGATCTGCAACCACAACACGTCACAGACCAGCAACTGCAACTGAGACGGATCTGCAACCACAACACGTCACAGACCAGCAACTGCAACTGAGCCGGATCTGCAACCACAACATGTCTCAGACCAGCAACAGCAACTGAGACGGATCTGCAACCACAACACGTCACAGACCGGCAACTGCAACTGAGCTGGATCTGCAACCACAACACGTCACAGACCAGCAACAGCAACTGAGACGGATCTGCAACCACAACACGTCACAGACCAGCAACAGCAACTGAGACGGCTCTGCAACCACAACACGTCACAGACTGGCAACAGCAACTGAGACGGATCTGCAACCACAACACGTCACAGACTGGCAACAGCAACTGAGACGGATCTGCAACCACAACACGTCACAGACCAGCAACTGCACTTGAGACGGATCTGCAACCACAACACGTCACAGACCAGCAACTGCAACTGAGACGGATCTGCAACCACAACACGTCACAGACCAGCAACTACAACTGAGACGGATCTGCAACCACAACACGTCACAGACTGGCAACAGCAACTGAGACGGATCTGCAACCACAACACGTCACAGACCAGGAACAGCAACTGAGACGGATCTGCAACCACAACACGTCACAGACCAGCAACTGCAACTGAGCCGGATCTGCAACCACAACACGTCACAGACCAGCAACTGCAACTGAGACGGATCTGCAACCACAACACGTCACAGACCAGCAACTGCAACTGAGCTGGATCTGCAACCACAACACGTCACAGACCAGCAACAGCAACTGAGACGGATCTGCAACCACAACACGTCACAGACCAGCAACAGCAACTGAGACGGATCTGCAACCACAACACGTCACAGACCAGCAACAGCAACTGAGACGGATCTGCAACCACAACACGTCACAGACCAGCAACTGCAACTGAGACGGATCTGCAACCACAACACGTCACAGACCAGCAACAGCAACTAAGAAGGATCTGCAACCACAACACGTCACAGACCAGCAACAGCAACTGAGACGGATCTGCAACCACAACACGTCACAGACCAGCAACTGCAACTGAGACGGATCTGCAACCACAACACGTCACAGACCGGCAACTGCAACTGAGACGGATCTGCAACCACAACACGTCACAGACCGGCAACTGCAACTGAGACGGATCTGCAACCACAACACGTCACAGACCGGCAACTGCAACTGAGCTGGATCTGCAACCACAACACGTCACAGACCAGCAACTGCAACTGAGACGGATCTGCAACCACAACACGTCACAGACCGGCAACTGCAACTGAGACGGATCTGCAACCACAACAAGTCACAGACCAGCAACTGCAACTGAGACGGATCTGCAACCACAACACGTCACAGACCAGCAACAGCAACTGAGACGGATCTGCAACCACAACATGTCTCAGACCAGCAACAGCAACTGAGACGGATCTGCAACCACAACATGTCACAGACCGGCAACTGCAACTGAGCTGGATCTGCAACCACAACACGTCTCAGACCAGCAACAGCAACTGAGACGGATCTGCAACCACAACACGTCACAGACCAGCAACAGCAACTGAGACGGCTCTGCAACCACAACACGTCACAGACTGGCAACAGCAACTGAGACGGATCTGCAACCACAACACGTCACAGACTGGCAACAGCAACTGAGACGGATCTGCAACCACAACACGTCACAGACCAGCAACTGCACTTGAGACGGATCTGCAACCACAACACGTCACAGACCAGCAACTGCAACTGAGACGGATCTGCAACCACAACACGTCACAGACCAGCAACTGCAACTGAGACGGATCTGCAACCACAACACGTCACAGACTGGCAACAGCAACTGAGACGGATCTGCAACCACAACACGTCACAGACCAGGAACAGCAACTGAGACGGATCTGCAACCACAACACGTCACAGACCAGCAACTGCAACTGAGCCGGATCTGCAACCACAACACGTCACAGACCAGCAACTGCAACTGAGACGGATCTGCAACCACAACACGTCACAGACCAGCAACTGCAACTGAGACGGATCTGCAACCACAACACGTCTCAGACCAGCAACTGAAACTGAGACGGATCTGTAACCACAACACGTCACACCAGCAACTGAGACGGATCAGCAACCACAACACGTCTCAGACCGGCAACTGAAACTGAGACGGATCTGCAACCACAACACGTCACAGACCGGCAACTGCAATTGAGACGGATCTGCAACAACAACACGTCACAGACCAGCAACTGCAACTGAGATGGATCTGCAACCACAACACGTCACAGACCGGCAACTGCAACTGAGACGGATCTGCAACCACAACACGTCACAGACCGGCAACTGCAACTGAGCTGGATCTGCAACCACAACACGTCACAGACCGGCAACTGCAACTGAGACGGATCTGCAACCACAACACGTCACAGACCAGCAACTGCAACTGAGCTGGATCTGCAACCACAACACGTCACAGACCAGCAACAGCAACTGAGACGGATCTGCAACCACAACACGTCACAGACCAGCAACAGCAACTGAGACGGATCTGCAACCACAACACGTCACAGACCAGCAACAGCAACTGAGACGGATCTGCAACCACAACACGTCACAGACCAGCAACTGCAACTGAGACGGATCTGCAACCACAACACGTCACAGACCAGCAACAGCAACTAAGAAGGATCTGCAACCACAACACGTCACAGACCAGCAACAGCAACTGAGACGGATCTGCAACCACAACACGTCACAGACCAGCAACTGCAACTGAGACGGATCTGCAACCACAACACGTCACAGACCGGCAACTGCAACTGAGACGGATCTGCAACCACAACACGTCACAGACCGGCAACTGCAACTGAGACGGATCTGCAACCACAACACGTCACAGACCGGCAACTGCAACTGAGCTGGATCTGCAACCACAACACGTCACAGACCGGCAACTGCAACTGAGACGGATCTGCAACCACAACACGTCACAGACCAGCAACTGCAACTGAGCTGGATCTGCAACCACAACACGTCACAGACCAGCAACAGCAACTGAGACGGATCTGCAACCACAACACGTCACAGACCAGCAACAGCAACTGAGACGGATCTGCAACCACAACACGTCACAGACCAGCAACAGCAACTGAGACGGATCTGCAACCACAACACGTCACAGACCAGCAACTGCAACTGAGACGGATCTGCAACCACAACACGTCACAGACCAGCAACAGCAACTAAGAAGGATCTGCAACCACAACACGTCACAGACCAGCAACAGCAACTGAGACGGATCTGCAACCACAACACGTCACAGACCAGCAACTGCAACTGAGACGGATCTGCAACCACAACACGTCACAGACCGGCAACTGCAACTGAGACGGATCTGCAACCACAACACGTCACAGACCGGCAACTGCAACTGAGACGGATCTGCAACCACAACACGTCACAGACCGGCAACTGCAACTGAGCTGGATCTGCAACCACAACACGTCACAGACCAGCAACTGCAACTGAGACGGATCTGCAACCACAACACGTCACAGACCGGCAACTGCAACTGAGACGGATCTGCAACCACAACAAGTCACAGACCAGCAACTGCAACTGAGACGGATCTGCAACCACAACACGTCACAGACCAGCAACAGCAACTGAGACGGATCTGCAACCACAACATGTCTCAGACCAGCAACAGCAACTGAGACGGATCTGCAACCACAACATGTTACAGACCGGCAACTGCAACTGAGCTGGATCTGCAACCACAACACGTCTCAGACCAGCAACAGCAACTGAGACGGATCTGCAACCACAACACGTCACAGACCAGCAACAGCAACTGAGATGGATCTGCAACAACAACACGTCACAGACCAGCAACAGCAACTGAGACGGCTCTGCAACCACAACACGTCACAGACTGGCAACAGCAACTGAGACGGAACTGCAACCACAACACGTCACAGACTGGCAACTGCAACTGAGACGGATCTGCAACCACAACACGTCTCAGACCAGCAACAGCAACTGAGAAGGATCTGCAACCGCAACACGTCACAGACCGGCAACTGCAACTGAGACGGATCTGCAACCACAACATGTCTCAGACCAGCAACAGCAACTGAGAAGGATCTGCAACCACAACACGTCACAGATCAGCAACTGCAACTGAGACGGATCTGCAACCACAACACGTCACAGACCAGCAACTGCAACTGAGACGGATCTGCAACCACAACACGTCACAGACCAGCAACTGCAACTGAGCCGGATCTGCAACCACAACACGTCTCACACCAGCAACTGAGACGGATCTGCAACCACAACACGTCACAGACCAGCAACTGCAACTGAGACGGATCTGCAACCACAACAAGTCACAGACCAGCAACTGCAACTGAGACGGATCTGCAACCACAACACTTCACAGACCAGCAACTGCAACTGAGACGGATCTGCAACCACAACACTTCACAGACCAGCAACTGCAAATGAGACGGATCTGCAACCACAACACGTCACAGACCAGCAACAGCAACTGAGACGGATCTGCAACCACAACACGTCACAGACCAGCAACAGCAACTGAGACGGATCTGCAACCACAACACGTCACAGACCAGCATTAGCAACTGAGACGGATCTGCAACCACAACACGTCACAGACCAGCAACTGCAACTGAGACGAATCTGCAACCACAACACGTCACAGACCAGCAACTGCAACTGAGAAGGATCTGCAACCACAACACTTCACAGACCAGCAACAGCAACTGAGACGGATCTGCAACCACAACACGTCACAGACCAGCAACTGCAACTGAGATGGATCTGCAACCACAACACGTCACAGACCAGCAACTGCAACTGAGCTGGATCTGCAACCACAACACGTCACAGACCAGCAACTGCAACTGAGACGGATCTGCAACCACAACACGTCACAGACCAGCAACTGCAACTGAGACGGATCTGCAACCACAACACGTCACAGACCAGCAACTGCAACTGAGCTGGATCTGCAACCACAACACGTCACAGACCGGCAACTGCAACTGAGACGGATCTGCAACCACAACACGTCACAGACCGGCAACTGCAACTGAGCTGGATCTGCAACCACAACACGTCACAGACCAGCAACAGCAACTGAGACGGATCTGCAACCACAACACGTCACAGACCAGCAACAGCAACTGAGCGGCTCTGCAACCACAACACGTCACAGACTGGCAACAGCAACTGAGACGGATCTGCAACCACAACACGTCACAGACTGGCAACAGCAACTGAGACGGATCTGCAACCACAACACGTCACAGACCAGCAACTGCACTTGAGACGGATCTGCAACCACAACACGTCACAGACCAGCAACTGCAACTGAGACGGATCTGCAACCACAACACGTCACAGACCAGCAACTACAACTGAGACGGATCTGCAACCACAACACGTCACAGACCGGCAACAGCAACTGAGACGGATCTGCAACCACAACACGTCACAGACCAGGAACAGCAACTGAGACGGATCTGCAACCACAACACGTCACAGACCAGCAACTGCAACTGAGCCGGATCTGCAACCACAACACGTCACAGACCAGCAACTGCAACTGAGACGGATCTGCAACCACAACACGTCACAGACCAGCAACTGCAACTGAGACGGATCTGCAACCACAACACGTCACAGACCAGCAACTGCAACTGAGACGGATCTGCAACCACAACACGTCTCAGACCAGCAACTGAAACTGAGACGGATCTGTAACCACAACACGTCACACCAGCAACTGAGACGGATCAGCAACCACAACACGTCTCAGACCGGCAACTGAAACTGAGATGGATCTGCAACCACAACACGTCACAGACCGGCAACTGCAATTGAGACGGATCTGCAACAACAACACGTCACAGACCAGCAACTGCAACTGAGATGGATCTGCAACCACAACACGTCTCAGACCGGCAACTGAAACTGAGACGGGTCTGCAACAACAACACGTCACAGACCAGCAACTGCAACTGAGACTGATCTGCAACCACAACACGTCACAGACCGGCAACTGCAATTGAGACGGATCTGCAACCACAACACGTCACAGACCAGCAACAGCAACTGAGACGGATCTGCAACCACAACACGTCACAGACCAGCAACTGCAACTGAGATGGATCTGCAACCACAACACGTCACAGACCAGCAACTGCAACTGAGCCGGATCTGCAACCACAACATGTCTCAGACCAGCAACTGCAACTGAGAAGGATCTGCAACCACAACACGTGACAGACCAGCAACAGCAACTGAGACGGATCTGCAACCACAACACGTCACAGACCAGCAACTGCAACTGAGAGGGATCTGCAACCACAACATGTCTCAGACCAGCAACTGCAACTGAGACGGATCTGCAACCACAACACGTCACAGACCAGCAACTGCAACTGAGACGGATCTGCAACCACAACACGTCACAGACCAGCAACAGCAGCTGAGACGGATCTGCAACCACAACATGTCTCAGACCAGCAACTGCAACTGGAGACGGATCTGCAACCACAACACTTCACAGACCAGCAACTGCAACTGAGACGGATCTGCAACCACAACACGTCACAGACCAGCAACAGCAGCTGAGACGGATCTGCAACCACAACACGTGACAGACCAGCAACAGCAACTGAGACGGATCTGCAACCACAACACGTCACAGACCGGCAACAGCAACTGAGACGGATCTGCAACCACAACACGTCACAGACTGGCAACAGCAACTGAGACGGATCTGCAACCACAACACGTCACAGACCAGCAACAGCAACTGAGAAGGATCTGCAACCACAACATGTCTCAGACCAGCAACTGCAACTGAGACGGATCTGCAACCACAACACGTCACAGACCAGCAACTGCAACTGAGAGGGATCTGCAACCACAACATGTCTCAGACCAGCAACTGCAACTGAGACGGATCTGCAACCACAACATGTCTCAGACCAGCAACTGCAACTGAGACGGATCTGCAACCACAACACGTCACAGACCAGCAACTGCAACTGAGAGGGATCTGCAACCACAACATGTCTCAGACCAGCAACTGCAACTGAGACGGATCTGCAACCACAACACGTCACAGACCAGCAACTGCAACTGAGCCGGATCTGCAACCACAACACGTCACAGACCAGCAACAGCAACTGAGACGGATCTGCAACCACAACACGTCACAGACCAGCAACAGCAACTGAGACGGATCTGCAACCACAACACTTCACAGACCAGCAACTGCAACTGAGACGGATCTGCAACCACAACACGTCACAGACCAGCAACAGCAACTGAGACGGATCTGCAACCACAACACGTCACAGACCAGCAACAGCAACTGAGACGAATCTGCAACCACAACACGTCTCACACCAGCAACTGAGACGGATCTGCAACCACAACACATCACAGACCGGCAACTGCAACTGAGACGGATCTGCAACCAAAACACGTCTCACAACAGCAACTGAGACGGATCTGCAACCACAACACGTCACAGACTGGCAACTGCAACTGAGACGGATTTGCAACCAAAACACGTCACAGACCAGCAACTGCAACTTAGACGGATCTGCAACCACAACACGTCACAGACCGGCAAATGCAACTTAGACGGATCTGCAACCACAACACGTCACAGACTGGCAAATGCAACTGAGACGGATCTGCAACCACAACACGTCACAGACCGGCAAATGCAACTGAGACGGATCTGCAACCACAACACACGAAGGTTTACTGGGAGGTAAACTGGGAGGTAAATTGGGAGGTAACTAGGAGATTAACTGGGAATTAAACTGAGATGTAAACATAGGGGTAAACTGGAAGGTTACCTGGGAGATTTACCGGGAGGTTAACTGGAAGGTAAACTGGGAGGAAGCTGGGAGGTAAACTGGGAGGTAACCTGGGAGATTAACTGGGAGGTAACCTGGGAGGAAAACACAGTGATTAGGTGGGAGGTAAACTGGGAGATTAACTGGGTGGTAAACTGGGAGGAAAACACGGAGATTAGCTGGGAGGTAAACTGGGAGATTAACTGGGAGGTAAGCTGGGAGGTAAACTGGGAGGTAATCTGGAAGGTAAACTGGGAGGTAAACTGGGAGGTAACCTTGGAGGTAAACTGGGAGGTTAACTGGGAGATTAACTGGGAGGTAAACTGGGAGGTTACCTGGGAGGTAACCTGGGAGGTAAACTGGGAGGTAACCTGGGAGGTAATCTGGGAGGTAAACTGGGTCGGGTCGGGCCGGATCGGTCCACGTTTTTTTGTGTCCGCAGATAAAAACCTGGACAGGTGCCCTTATATCCGACCCGACCCGGCCTACTTTTTTGGCACCCTTCGGTAGGGGTACTGATCTAACTGATCCGGACCAAAGAGGTGGAGCTAACACAAAGCAATACATTGATTTGTTGAAAAATCTCACTTCCCGCATGACCAAGCGTAAAAACAAAGCTGGGGTGACTCCTTTTGTTTCTGTCACGTGTGGCGCAGTGTTTTGGTTAAACGGCGTTGCACGGCAATGATGTCATGTGATCACGTGGCAGCGCTGTCCAGCTAATTCTCCGCCTCCAGAATAAGGGTACAGGTTGCTGTGGGGACGCAGCGTGAAATCAACACATCCGTACCAAAACCCACCCGATCCAGCCTGGCCCGACCCATACCCGCAGGTGGAAACGGGGCTTTAGACTCATTCCTTTTTTTTTTCTTTCTTTTTTTTTTTACTTGTCCTGTCCAGCATCGAAGCAAGCAGAATGGAAATCTGATTGCTTTATTCTGTTGAACAGTTTTGCTTTACCAAGCGGAGCTTTATGAACATAAGGCTCCACTTGATATCATGTTTATTCATTTTATTTCTTTTTTTTTTTTTTTTTTTTTTTTACTTGTCCTGTCCAGCATCAGAGCAAGCGGAATGGGGATCCGGTTGCTTTATTGTGTTGAACAGCTTTACTTTGCCAAGGAGAGCTTTATGAACACAAAGCTCCCCTTGATATTCATTTTATTTCTTTAATTAAACATTTGTTTATAACAGCATTCCATACCATACTGCTGGGCCTGACAAGAGAGAAATGACAGTTAATAGAATGGAAAGAAAGGACTGTGAAAGAGGGGGGGAGAGAGAGAAAGAGAGAATAGGGGAGAGAGGAGTGAAAGCATGAATCCACCTACACATTTCACTGGTGCATCTGTACCGAAACTTTTGGAGCAACAATTCTAGGTCTCTGTTGGAAAGCAAGATAAGCAATCCCCTACAGGAGGACCCGCAGGTGGCTTCAATATCTTTAGATCGTACGAACACGCGCAGAACTACGCAGAGAAGAGGCAAAACTCAGTCAACGCAACGGGAAACAGCGCCACAGTGCCAGCATTCATGTCAAAGGGTCTCCATGGTGATACAGTCCTGCAGATGCAGCCCCGTCTCTGCAAGGAGGAGGAAGCCCGCAACGCCCACAACCCAAACCCCCAGCAGCCATCCAGAGGCCCCGATCCCAGCCAGCCCCCCAGACGAACGGACCGCATCCCCCAGAGGGAGACAAGAGACGACCCCAGCCGGAGCCCCCCGCAGCCCCGGGGTCCAGGCCCCAGTGGACCGAGACCGGCAACAGCCGCCGACCCCACCGGGCGCCGGCCGCCCCAGGGCAGGGGGCAGCGCCGGGCCCAGGCGCCCAGGAGCAGCCCACCCCACCCGGCCCGGACGGCCCAACCGGAATCCAGGATGGCCGGGCCCCCCAGATCACACCCCCCAGGACCCGCCAGCCCCCACCCCCGATTCCCCCGCCCCACACACCGGACAACCAGGGCGCTAACACTGCTATCGCCCCCTTGCACCATCTCCACAATCACCCCCCTAACCCCCGTACGTACCCCGCCCCATTCACCCACTCGCTCTGCTCTTCAACTTTACATACCCACACTCACTCCTCTCTCCACCCTCCTCCCTCTGCTCTCCATCCATACTCCCCACCTCCTGGCGCCCTCCACCATCCACACGCACTCCTCCCACACCTCTGCACCGGCCCCCCCACCCACAACCACCACCCGTGCTACCCCCCCCCCCCCCCCCTTTTTTTTTTTTTTTTCCTTTTTTTCCCCCATATCCCCAGTGCCCCCCCCATCCACGTTAGGTCATCCCCACTCCCTCCGACCCGTTACTCCCTAGTCCCTCCCCCGGACCCTTCCAACTATCACTTCCAGACACTCACTAGCATACGCCTCTCTCCCCCATCACTCCTTTCCCTCCAATCATTCTCCTACATCCTCATCTCCTCCTTACCCCATCCCTTTTCCTCCCCACTCGTCTGTCCTCACAGACCCACCCCATTATCACCTTTGCCTCCGTGCCCTTTTGAGTGGCAGACTAGGCCAAGGAGGGAGCCGCAACCTCCAAGTCCCCAGCGCCTCCCCCCCCGCCACCCACCCCCATCCCCCCACCCCCGGACGCAGCAGGCCAGGCGCCCCCCGAGCCGGCGGACCCCCCGCAATGCAGCCGGCCATGACCATTAACACGCGGAGCAGCCACCGCGCCCACCCCTCCCCCCGGTGGCGCCCGAGAGACCGGGGTAGAGGGAAGGACCCTGTTTCTCTCTCCTCCCCCGCTCCTGGCTGTGTGTAAGCTGTGTGTTGTTTGCAGTTAAAACTGAGAGGCAGCACCAATTCGTGTCGGGGATGGGGTCGCGTAGGTGGTATGGCGTCCCACTGGCCCCCCCCTCCTTCCACACGCGTGTGGCCCGCCTCTCAGAAGTGGTTGTGAGGTGTTGTTATTTAATGTTTGGATGTCTAAGTGTGGTTAAAACAGGGGAGCAGGCTGTCCCCAGGCGTGGCAAACAGAGGCACTGCGATGCCCCCGCCTACCACGCCCACTTGACACGCGCCCTCCCCAAGGCCCTATGTGTGTGTGTGTGTGAAGTAGAGTAGAGGGGGAGAGAGGTCTCGGGAAGGGAGGCCAGAGGGCATGAGCACCCCTCCGGAAGATGAGCCGTTACCGGCATTAGGTACCCCTGCCTCCCGGGACACCCCCAGGGCAGGTAAGGGCAGACACGGCCGCCCCCCACGGCCAGGCGACCGGCACTCACCGCAAAGGGGCCAGCGGTGGCCCCTGGGGGCACCTGATCACCCCAGCCCAAGGGGGGGGGGACAGGGGCAGCAGCAAACGAGGTCGGCGGAGGGGCCATCATTTTATTTCTTTATTTAAACATTTGTCTATTACACCATTCCATTTCATACTGCTGGGCCTGACAAGGGAGAAATGAAAGTTAACAGAGGTAATGATAGAAAGTGAAACAGAGAGAAAGGAGTAAGGAAGAGGAAGAGAGAGAGGAAAGAAAACATGAATCTACTTACACAGTTCACTGGTACATCTGTACCGCGATCCCTAAACAACCAAGGTCTCTGTTGGAAAACAAAACAAGCAATCCCCTATAGGAGGACCTGCAGGTGGCTTAAATATCCTCAGATCATACAAACACACGCAGAACTACGCAGAGAAGAGGTACAACCTGGTCAGCGCAATGGGAAGTAGAGAAGAGGTACAACCTAGTCATCGCAATGGGAAGTAGAGAAGAGGTACAACCTTTAGACTCATTCCAGCGTCAGCATCCCTAACTTGTATTTGTCTCAGCAGGTCCTCCTGGATAAAAGCGGTGGTCTCTGTTCTCTGTCCTCTCCACCCCACCGGTCCAGGCAGGTGGCCATCCTCCCCAGGGCCGGTTCTGGGTCTGCTAGAGTTTTTTCTGTCCCCCACCACCCGGTGCAGCTCAGGATGCAGGACTGAGTGGAGAAAACGACCGAATTCAATCCTGGTCTGTTGTTTACTGTGAACTGGTCTGAATCCATCCGTTAAACGCTGTGAGACCATGATGTGGACACAAGCTGAACTGAAGCGGTTAAACGATGTTTTGCATCATGTTGGCATTGATGTCTGACAATGTTCCACATTGACAGAAGGTTCTGGATAACATTACATTTACTAAAGCCTTTCTGCCAGTCCAGCGAGCACATGATTGATCCTTGACAGGGAAGGACACTGGAACCAACTGCTCCATCTCAGAAACACATAAATGCCACAACGCTGCTGTGTGGTGACGGAGAGGAAAGCCAGGGCTCCAGATCCACTGGTTTCAGCCCCCGGGCATCGCTGTTTGTCCTGTGATGCACATGCACACACGTTCAGACTCGGTGGATGCCTTTATGCCACTTGATGTGATTTTATTCATTCTTCAGTGTTTTAACTGTTAAAATGGTCCGAGAGTGGAACGAACATCGCTGAGTGGAGGTAGAACAGCTAATAAACACATCCAGTATTATCTTGTGTGGTCTGTGTTACCATCTAAAGGAAAATGAATGTGTATTAAAGCGTACTCTTGGATTCCTGAAGGACTTCCCTGACATGTTCATTATTATAAACGGGAGAGAAAGATGTGTAATAGAATTATTTCCACTATTTCACAGCAGGCCTCTGATTCACTATTATGCTTTGGAAAGATTATTTCTTCCAGTGTGAGTGTGCAATCATTTCAGCCCTTCAGCCATTTGCAGTCCTTCAGACTTTAATGTGTACTAATTAATGAGGTGAGATAAAGCTCTGCCTTCTGAACTGACTTATACGACTTCCAGCCTCAGTCATTCACACATAAAGAGGGATTGTTTATCTCTCCAGCATTTATGCTGTAATTAGCTTCAGGATGTTGTATCAACCTTATAAAACATGTTGCATGACACTGATTCGCGGCGTCTAGCTGCAGAGCTGATCCATATTTGTGAATGATAATCATTTAAAAGAGCCCTCGGCGGGTTTTCTGCATACTCTGTGATTATCTGAGCAGCTTCGGTCCAGATTCCTGCACCCATCACCGAGTATGGAGGGAAGACCCAGCTCTGCAGCCTGGAGGGAAGACGGGTCTCTGACGGAGGCATCAGCTGTGTTCAGTATTCTGTGTGGTACAGCACGCTGGGGAGGATGGAGGAGGGAAAGTTAATTACAGCACTTGTTTTTCTAAACCGCAGCATTTTTCTGATAATGTTTCTTGTTAAGTTTTTTCCTCTGGAAGATTTTATCATCCAATGAACTCAGACAACCTGCATTCACCTTAAGAGCTGATGTAAACAGAAAGTAATGGGAAAAAGCCAGAGCAGCTGCACAATGTAATGTAATACAGTTCAAGAGAAGAGTAATGTATTCAACCCATCATCCTCTCTTTCCTGTACACAAATCAGAGCTGATGAAGATAAAACTTCATCCAGCTTGACTTTGCTGCTTTAAGAGCTGCTTCTTGTCTCAATGTGAGTGACTTAGGACTTCTTCTATACTTCCTCCAGCTTTTAACAGCTCTGCTGGTATCAGGTATCAGCTAGCCTAGTCAGAGATAACTGCAGCCACGTTTACATGGAGTCCAACTTACCGACTGCAGTCAGTCTGGAAGCTCTGTGGGGATGAAAATGATCCATGTATCCACCTCATTCTGGATGAAAAGTGCCAAAACCAAAAGCATTTTCATTCAGTTCCAGAGAGGTAGAAAATCCCAGCATTGTGGCATCCCACGTCACGTAAACGTAGGATGGGAAGTCAGGCTCCTCCTGGGGTCTTCATCATCGGCTATAAATACAACACTCAACTCCTAGAAATAAGGTCCAGGTTGAAAAAAAGAAAGTTATCCTTTAAAGCCCTGCTCCTCCCAGTTTCCTTTGGTTGACTGCTCTAGGTCAGCATGCTGCAGCTTGACTTCACTCACTTGTTCAACAGGACAACCTTCTACAAATGAATGCAGAACAGGAGAATCTTAAAAAAAAATCAACATAATTTGATCCCAGTACAGTACTATCGGCCCGGAGCCCAGTGCTTCACCATCACGTTCCTGCGTCTGGCTCATCATCCATCATCCTACAGCGGGGGGGGGGGGGCAGTGACCTGCTGGGAGGGCTGCTGCACACATGGAAAAGCTCAGTTACTAATGAGATGATGGAGGAGTTTTCTGCTCGCTGATGAGCAACAATTAACGAACACTTTTATTTTAGTGATCCGTGGCAGGGATGTGCTTTCTATCAGCAGTGTTTTATTTATGCCCTGGAAGAAGAGTAACAATGGTTGTTTACATACCGGACGGGTCAGGGCTGGGGGATAACCCTCACCCCTGACCATACAGGGCAACAGAAACTTGACCACAGAGTCCTGCTTCTATAGACAGATAACTGCTCCCAGCCTTAAGATAGCTCTTCAGTCAGAGCAGCATCTCACTGTCATTGATATTTTTATACCATATTAGGTTCTATAATCTTCCTGAAATGACTCCAGTGAGATCAATATAAGCTAATAAAGCTCCACTTAACCTGGCAGCTGGACCGCGGATACAAGTCTGAGATTGCGCTGAGGCCTTCACTGGAAGCTGGAGGTAGCTGACATGAAGGGAGCCAAGGGGAGCCGATGAGGCCAAGGGGAGATGATGGGAGCCGATCGGGCTGAGAGGAGCCGATGGGAGCCAAAGGGGCTGAGCGGGGCCAATGGAAGCCGAGGGGAACTGATGAAGCCGATGGGACACGATGGGAACTTAGGGGAGCCGATGGAACCGAGGGGAGATGATGGGAGTAAATCGGGCGGTGGGGGGCGGTGGGGAGCTGAGGGAAGCCGATGGGAGCCGAAGGAACGAGTGGGGCTGAGGGGGGCCGAGGGGAACCGATGGAGCTGATGGCACACAATGGAAGCCGATGGGAACCAAGGGGAGTGAAGGGGAGCCAACGGGACATGATGAGGCCAAGGGGAGACAATGGCAGCCAACGGGACATGATGAGGCCAAGGGGAGACAATGGCAGCCGATGGGACACAATGGGAGCTGATGGAAGCCAATGGGAACCAAGTGGAGTCGAGGGAAGCTGATGGGACATGATGGGAGCTGAGGGGAGCTGAGGGGAGCGGATGGGAGCCGATAGGAGCCAAGGAGAGCTGATGAGATATGATGGGAGCTGAGGGGAGCAGATGGAACCAAGGGGAGATGATGGGGGTCGATCGGGCAGAGGGAAGCTGAGGGGAGCTGATGGGAACTGTAGGACCGAGTGGGGCTGAGAGGGGCCGATTGGAACTGAGGGGAGCCGGTGGAGCCGATAGGACACGATGAGAGCTGACAGGAGCCAATGGGACATGATGGAAGCCGATGGGCGTCAAGGGGAGCCAATGGGAGACGATGAAGCCAAGGGGAGGTGATGGGAGCCGATCCGACACGATGGGAGCTGAGGGTAACCGATGGGAGCCAAGGGGAGCTAATGGAGCTGATGAGATATGATGGGAGCTGAGGGGAGCCGAGGGGGGCTGATGGGAGCCGATGGGACATGATGGGAGCTGAGGGGAGCAGATGGGAACTGATCGGGCTGAGGGGAGCCGATGAACATGATGGGAACCAAGGGGAGTCAAGGGGAGCCAACGGGACATGATAATGCCAAGGGGAGACAATGGGAGCTGATGGGACACGATGGGAGCTGAGGGGAACCGATGGGAGTTAAGGGGAGCCAATGAGATATGATGGGAGCTTAGGAGAGCCGATGGAAGCCAATGGAGCCGATGGGACACGATGGGAGCCGATGGGAACCAAGGTAAGTCAAGGGGAGCAGACAAGAGATGATGAATCCAAGGGGAGACAATGGGAGCCGATGGGACATGATGGGAGCTGATGGAAGCCAATGGGAACGAAGGGGAGTCAAGGGGAGCCGATGGGACATGATGGGAGTGGATGGAAGCCAAAGGGAGCTGATGAGATATGATAGGAGCTGAGGGGAGCCAAGGGGACACGATGGGAGATGAAGGGAGCCGATGGAGCCGAGGGGAGATGATGGGAGCGGATCGGGCTGAGGGGAGCCAATAGGAGCCGAAGGGGCCGAGGTGGTGTGAAGGGGGCCACTGGGAGCCGAGGGGAGCAGATGGAGCCGATGGGACACGATGGAAGTTGATGGGAACCAAGGGGAGTCAAGGGGAGCCAATGGAACATGAAGCCAACAGGAGACGATGGGAGCCGATGGGACATGATGGGAGCTAGGGCTGAACGATTTATCGTTTTAAGATCGAAATTGCGATTTCAGACCATGCGATCACGTGATCGCCAAAGCTGCGGTTTTTCCAGCTCCTGACTGACCCAGGATCTGCTCTGTCCACAGTTGTACACGCGCTACTTGCCGTCTCTGTAGCAGCCAACTAAGCTCACCAATATGAAGCAGAATGTTACTCATGGACAGGTCAGCTAGGTCAGATTACACAGCCTGCTGTGTAATCTTTACACTAGATAATGGCTTCAGTAGAACTTCATCCAGTTTCTAACTTTCCGTTCCGTTGTTGGAGAGAGGCTGCAGACCTCTGCTGCCTCTCTCTGTTTGTTGATCCGCTTCGGGAAATGAGGGAATTTAATGTTCAGCAAAATATAATCTCGAACTGTCTGTGCCGTCAGATTTCATGACTCAGCAGTTAAGTCGCCAGCAGCGATCAGCTGATCAGACAGTAGTGAAAAATGATCTGATCTGCAAAATCAGATCAATTCATTTTAATGGGAATAAAAGCGCAACTGAATTCCAACCAGTTTTCTTTTAACCTATAAAGTTTTGGGCTTTGCACTGCGGACACGAGCGCGATGCGGGCGAGTAAATAATGATCCGTATTTAGGCGGATCTGAGTAAAAGGAGACGAATAATCAGCTGGACCTGCTTCGTGAACGGGGCGAACCGGGGCAGCACACAGAAGCTTTGTCCTTGTTATCTGGGACATTAGTTAAGCCGCACAGTTAAACCAGAAACAGGAGGAAAGTTGCTGCTGCTGCTTTTCAAGCGGACATGACAGGATGAGTACGGAACGCCGTTGTGGCCAAAAATGTGCGTCCAAACGTCAGAAATGCGACCTGATAAAAACAATCAGGGTAAAATCACCTGATCATTGATGATGTCGTCTTCTTCACCTCAAGTTCAGGTGACAGAATGACATAAAAATGAAGTTAGATGTAAAACCTGATGTTTGTTTAGATTTATTTTACAACTTAATTACATTTCAATGCACATATGAATTCATGATAAATTCCCTGGTTTGTATGTTTTACTGAACGTAACCTACATACAAGAACTGCAAAAAGAAAATATATTGATTTCTTATTTGGAGATTTTTCAGTGAAGTGTGATGAGAAACAGAATATTAAAAATAGCACAATAATGTCTTTATTACAATGGAAATTCAAGTGTGCAAAGCAACATGCAGATTACCTGGTTTGAAAAAGGCAGTAAGTGGGTGATTAACTGTGGTAGAGCGAGGAGGACTGCAGGGAAATCCCGGAGTTCCAGTGAATGTACATGTGTGTTTTTAATAAATGCATTTAAAAGTGAGCCAAATCTCACCTTTAATTGTCATCATTGATTAAGACTAATAGCTTTTAATGTTTTGATGATACAATGGAGTTTTCTGTCATGTTCATAAATGTTCTTGTACATTGTAAATACTGTACTGAAGCTTGATTTAAAGAAAATCGTGAATCGAATCGAAATCGCAATATTGCCCAGAAAAATCGCAATTAGATTTTTTCTTGAAATCGTTCAGCCCTAATGGGAGCTGATGGAAGCTGATGGGAACCAAGGGTAGTTAAGGGGAGCCGATGGAGCCGATGTGATATGATGGGAGCTGACGGGAGCCAATGGGACACGATGGAAGTCGATGGGCACCAAGGGGAGTCAAGGAGAGCCGATGGGACATGATGAAGCCAAGGGGAGATGATGGGACATGATGGGAGCTGATAGAAGCTGATTGGAACCAAGGGGAGTTAAAAGGAGCCAATGGGACATGATGGGAGCTGAGGGGAGCTGATGGGAGCAAGGGGAGCCGATGGAGCCAATGAGATATGATGGGAGCTGAGGGAAGCCGATGGTAGCCAAGGGGAGTGGATGGAGCTGAGGGGAGCTGATGGGACATAATGGAAGTCTATGGGAACCAAGGGGAGTCAAGGAGAGCCAATGGGACATGATGGGAGCTGAGGGGAGCTAATGGGACAAAAAGGGAGAGTCTCAGTGTCTCCATGTCTCATGAGGCTTCGTTTTCACTGTTGCTGGTGGTTGCTCGGAGCTGGAGAGCGAGCCATAACCAGAACAGGACCAGGTATCAACAGAGGTACAGCAAAGAGGGGTTACAGGATCTGGAACAACAAAAGCCAGTGAGGAACTCAGACGGGCTTGAAGTTTCCACGGTTGGCTAACACTCGGAGTGTGCCCTGCTTCAAGCTGCACTCCAGGAGGACCTCCGGTGGATGGCTGCTGGAATGGACCAGGAGACCCTGGATCCCATCTTCATCATCATCATCATCTGTAAAGGCCCTTTCAGATAGGACGCGTTTTTCGCCGAGTTCACCGCGGGGTAGGGCGCAGACTCGGCGGCAGCAAACACATCAGGCACGCGTTGCTAAGCGACAGACCAGGAAGTGTTTTCTCCCCGGCACGCTTCGTTGTGAGAGATGTACATCTCATGGTCGCAGCAAAGAGCTTTGCTCCAAGGGAGGAGGAGGAGATAAGCAGCAGATAAAAGGGTGGGGGTCCACCTGATCCTGATAACAAGGCAGAACGTGGGAAGTTCAGGCTCGTCCGCGAGCTGCATTCTTTCACACAGACCGCTTCCAGGTTTACTTCAGGCTGAACAATGACCACTTTTTTTCCCTGAACTGGCCTCTCCTATTGGACGCGCTAGGATGTCGTCACAGCGCGCTGCGCCCGAATTGAAAAGTGTTCAATTCGAGCGCAGCGGCGTCAGCGCCACCGCGGTGGCATGCGCCCACCTTGCGCGCCGCGGTGCTCCGCGGCATGGCGGAACGCGCTGCTGCGGCGGTACCACATACACAATGAATGGGTTTGCCGCCGTCTTCTTGCGCTTGCCGCGTTCTATCTGAAAGGGCCTTAAAGGCTGGCCGTGCCTGTTACTCATGAACGTTGTCTTTAACCTTCCCTCCCAACATCTGCTGGTGTTCTGGATCCTGCAAACAGCTGAGCTCTGAAACTGATCTAAAAACCAGCTGTTTTTCAGACATCTACTTTGCAAACCAGTTCCAGCAGGACTGGGTCCAGAACCAGTCCTGCCTGAAGCGTGTCTTCGTCAGTTTAATGATGATTTAAGAGCAAAACTTTCAGTCAGTATAAGCTTTAAATCATTTACCCAACTACACACATGCACACACACAAGCTCCATGCATGACTCCGGAGGTGAACTTGTGTATCAGTGCTGGTGGGGGGATATGTGTGTGTGTGTGTGTGTGGTGTGTGTGTGTGTGTGTGTGTGTGTGAAGTGGAAAATCAACATGAGCTGTCTGGATCACAAGCTCTGGGGAATCAGCCAATCAATGATGCAGCAAAGTGCAATTCCTTCTGACACACACACAGAGCATTATGCCTGTGTGTGTGTCAGAAGGAATTGCACTTTGCTGCATCATTGATGACACAGAAGCAATGAGATGTGCATTACAGAGGACGTGGACACCATGTGCAGCATGCTCGGCTACGGGAGCTGAGGTCCATCATAAAGGTGTCGCCAGCATCGTTTCCTTCAAGTTTAGAGAAGTTAGTGATGCTGTTGTAAAAGCTCTGGCCAGCAGCAGCAGCACGGCTGCTTTCAGCTGCTTCCCAGCACCAACAATTAAAATAACTGATGGCCATAAAGCAGGAAAAGCCTGTAAAACAGGGAACAAAGTGTTATCAGGTCTCCCAAGTCTGGAATGTAATTAAGAAAGCGCTTCATAGCACCTACGAGCTGAATGCAGAGCAGCAAAACTCCCAGAATGTCTGGTCTGGTCTCTGTGCCAGCACCAGGGGATATTTGGTGGTTTCCTCTCTATTTCTTGGTCCACATTACAGATCTGGGCATGAAAAAGTTCCTCCTTTTTCTGCCAGAAGTGGTGCACTAATAGTGCACCATTACTGCATCACTGGCTGAACGGCTTGTCCCACAAATACGCCATCACTTACAGTGTCCAAACTTGGCGTGTAGAAACATCCTTGTTGCTACACGTTCATTTATGTGCTGAAATCGTTTCCCCTGGGCACACAGGTGTTTCTCTGTGCGATTGAATTAGCAGGCAAGTCGCTGGTAAGTGGCTGGCAGTCGGCTGAAAGGGAAACTTTTTCATGCTCAGATCTGTAATCCTCATGACTCTGGGATAATTCAGATCTCAGGACTGTTCTTCCACAGCAAGCAATCTGCTTCATGAGCTCCTACTTCATCCTGATGCCGACACGATACGTTTGTCAAAAAGGCAGAATGATCCTTTAGTGTTGCTGGGATCGATACGCTGTCCCCCCAAATGTCCCGTAGGACAACATCTGTATCTCATGCTGAATTTCACAGCCAGATAACTTCAACGAGAGAGAGCAGACATCTCAGCCATGCATCTCACCAGGACGGCATTAGCAGGAAAGCTAACCTGATGCATGTTTCCTCCTCAGACCAGAGAGAAAGAGACACTGCAGCGGATCTCGTTCATCCATTCCCTCCCCTGATCTCTCTCTGTCTCTCATGATGAATGACGGGATGTGTTGTAAATCTGGGATGCTTGGAGACACACAAACGTAAGAAAACTACACACTAACACACACAGGCAGTTAATTTGGGTTGGTAGCTTCTGTTATACACCAGCTTTGTGCAAGGACGGCATGGATGACGCTGCAGAGGCAGGACGCCATGGAGCACGCTCCGTACCGCATATGCTCCTAACGTACACACTCCCTAAATTACACTCTCCTAACATACATGCTCCCTAAAATACATGCTCCTAACGTACACGCTCCAAACGTACACACTCCCTAAATTACACGCTCCTAACGTACACACTCCCTAAATTACATGCTTCTAACGTACACGCTTCTAATGTACACACTCCCTAAATTACACGCTTCTAACGTACACGCTCCTAACGTACACGCTCCCTAAATTACATGCTCTTAAAGTACACGCTCCCTAAATTACAGGCTCCTAACGTACACGCTCCCTAAATTACATGCTCCTGATGTACACGCTCCTAACGTACACGCTCCCTAAATTACATGCTCTTAAAGTACACGCTCCCTAAATTACAGGCTCCTAACGTACACGCTCCCTAAATTACATGCTCCTGATGTACACAATCCCTAAATTACATGCTCCTAATGTACACGCTCCTAACGTACATGCTCCCCAAATTACACGCTCCTAATGTACATGCTCCCTAAATTACACGATCCTAATGTACACGCTTCTAACATATACGCTCCCTAAATTACACACTCCTAACATACACACGCTCCGAATGTACATGCTGCTAATGTACACGCTCCTAATGTACATGCTCCTAACGTACACACTCCCTAAATTACACGCTCCCAATGTACACGCTCCTAACGATTACGCGCCTAACGTACATGCGCCTAACGTACATGGTCCTAATGTACACGCTCCTAACGATCACGCTCCCAACGTACACGCTCCCAACATAAATACTCCTAACATACACGCTCCCTTAATTGCACGCTCCTAATGTACACGGTCCTAACGTACACGCTCCCAATGTACATGCTCCTAACGTCCACGCTCCTAACGTGCACCCTCCCTTACGTGTACTCCCTAACGCACACGCTTCTAATGTACACGCTCCTAACGATCACGCGCCTAACATAAACGGTCCTAATGTACACGCGCCTAATGATCACGCTCCTAACGTACATGCTCCCAATGTACATGCTCCTAATGTACACGCTCCCTAAATTAGACGCTCCTAACGTACATGCTCCTAACGTACACGCTTACTAAATTAGACGCTCCGAACGTTCAAGCTCCTAATGAACACGCTTCTAACGTGCACCCTCTCTTACATGTACTCCCTAACAATCACGCGCCTCACGTACATGCTCCTAGTGATTTACTCAACTAAGAATTTTCATAGTCAAACCTGATTCATCAGATCCACCTGATCTCACAAAAATACGTGACATGAGCACGAATGGACACCTGCCGGGTATCCTAGTCTATTTCTCAAGAGCTGCATGCCAGCAGCTTGCATTTATGAACTGTGAGTGATTTTAAAAACGTAGTATAGTCCGTATTTTTGTGCACAAACGACCTAAGTTGGGCATGATTTTTTTAGAGGACTTGTTGATTTTACATTGCACAGTTTTACATGTCAGTAGCACATAATTTGTAGCAGAAAAATTTGTGTCTGTGGACACAAAAAGCTTCCCCACTGACTTAACATTGGGCAGCTTTACGTGTCAGTGACACGTAATTTAAAGCAGTTACGTGTTGGGGACACGTATATGAGTAAAACTGTTTGTGCTCATGTCACGTATTTTTGTGAGATCAGGTTGGGCTACTTGGTCACAGATACGTCTATTTGACTTGCGGTTTAAACCTGTCTGCCCGGCCCATTTGGCCTTATGCCACACTCATAGTAACAGAATTATTTGGCTGCTAACAGACCTAGAACATGAATTATTTAAAGAACAAAAGAATATTGTGTAAAAATCAAACGTTCAGCACCTCCCTACTGTCAGGATTGTCTGATCTTTGCTTGGTAACCAAATGCTGCGACTATTAGACTTAGAGACTGACAGTCGAAGCTCAGTCCTGGAAACGAATCAGTGAATCGTTGACGATTCGGGGACGCCCCTACTCCTAATGTACATGCTCCTAACGTACACGCTCCCTAAATTACATGCTCCTAATGTCTACGTTCCCTAAATTACACGTTCCTAACGTACACGCTCCCTAAATTACACGGTCCTAACATACACGCTCCTAACGTACACGCTCCCTAAATTACACGCTCCTAACTTACACGCTCCTAACGTACATGCTCCCTAAATCACATGCTCCTAAAATACACGCTCCCTAAATGAAGCGCTCCCTAAATGACACGCTCCTAACGTACACGCTCCCTAAATTACACGGTCCTAACATACACGCTCCTAACGTACATGCTCCCTAAATTACACGGTCCTAACTTACACGCTCCTAACGTACACGCTCCTAACGTACACGCCCACTTAATTACACGCTCCTAACGTACAACATACATGCACTAAGGCTGCAGAGCACACCCACCCACCCGCGTGTGGTCCCCCCTGCCCCACCAGGAAGCCCCGGGGGGTGGCTTCGCCAGCTTTCCTCCTGGTTACTCAGCCAGACTGACCTGCGTACCACCTGCTTGCTCTTTGATCACCTTTCTTTGTTGTTGTGCATCTACTGGTGAATTAAACTACATGAACGTCTCTCCGCTGACGGCTTGGTGTCGCAGGTTAGGACATAACGCTGATGTTTCAGAGTAAGATGTGATCCAAAGTCTGGGGATCAAATGTTTTATTTTTAAAATCAGCTCGATCAACTTTGCTTTCCATCCGTTCCTTCCATCCGCTCTGATCTGGATGGACACAGTTTCAAAGCAGCGGAATACAGGACAGAGACGTTTCCCCACAGTCATTAGCCTGTGTGTCTGGTGATCTAACCTGGACATATGTTTCTTATGGCCTATGGTGTGGTCCACCATCTGTAAATTAGTTCTGTTCTGCATTATGTATAATTTACTATTTGCTTTTATTGTTTGTTTGTTTAAACTAGTGCCATGATTTTGCCTTACATATGTTTAAAAGCGTGAAAGCAATGAAGTTTTCCATTATAACTGCATGAATTGGCTAAATTTAATTGTTTTATACACTATATTGGTGTTAAATTTGTGTAAAATGATGACAACAGAATTCTCAAAAATCAAAAATGGAAAAACACCGAAAATAGTAAAAATTAAAATGGAATTTTAGAAAAATTTCAACTGATTTAATAGGGCTCTATATGCTAACAGCAGGATCAGCCATGACACCTCTGGGTCTGTTGCACATCAGGTTTCTCCACTCGTGATTCAAAAGCCTCCACATAGATCCCCAGTACGCACAACTGTCATATGCAATATATAGTCAACTTTTAAGATTTATAAAAATCAAACATGGACGTGCATACCGGTTCGGTACCTCGGTACACAAGTGGGTTCAGCAATGGAAAAAAATACACAAATGTTTTGTTAACAAGTTCACTAAAATTTAACATCAAAGCTGTTTGTTTTGTTTGTTTTTTTTGTCATATTGTTGGAATGAGAAAAAATAACCATGAATAAAGAAAACATTTTAAGATAAAATCCTGTCTGTTTTTTACGTTTTCAATGAAAAGTAGAAAAAAACCTGCTTTTACATCTAAAGTGACACCATCTGAGTTTTAAGAGCAGCATTTAAAGGCGTTATAGAAGATGTTTCTGCATTTCAGAGACAGAGACTGGTAGCCAGTTATTGAATGAAGCGCATGTGCAGACCAGCCTGCTAGCTTCACAGCTCCCTCCCCAACCACAGAATAACATTTATGAGCCGCTCCGATGTTCAGCAGACAGCAGCTACAGATTCTCCATCATGTCACAAGCGCAGAAAACAGATGTTATTGTCTGAATGTCGCTAACTGCTAGCAGAGTGATGTTAGCTACCTGCTGTAAACGTCTGACGAGTGTGCAGCTTCCTCTCGTCTATCACCCGTTCTTACTACGGTAGTAAAAGTGATTTATGAGCCAGTAGACAAATGATAAAGTTCAGGAATGCAGAGATGATTGGAGGATGTTTTCAGCCCTGTTACTTTCACAGATGATGTAGAATAATATTTATAGCTTTAAAGCTTTTCTTTAATCGTAGCGTATGAGGTAGTGAACCCCATTTTACCCCACACTGAAAAAGTTGTTGGAAGAAATATCTTCTATACCACCTTTCACAGAAATGGCTCTACTTTCGTTTCACCCGCCCTCATCATAGAAACTAAACATCACAGCAGGTTACTCTTCTGATCAGATTGCCTGAATGAAAAAATGCACAAAGTTAACAAACTGCTGGTCTGAGATACCCGACAACAGTTCTGCAGAGTCAGGACTCAGCTTTTTGTTTTGTCTGAGTTTTTTTTTAAAGGAATGACAACGAAGTCTGATAAAAAAAAAACAACACACATGTTCGTATCAGTTAGATGAAATTAAATTAGTCCCTCGAGCAAAATAAAAGTAATAAAATGGAACAAACAGGATTTAGCTGTGATTAACTTTCACTGTGTGATGGAGCTACATGAAAGTAGAAATGATTCTGCTGCATGGAAGGCTGATAGTTTCTAATTATCCAGCCTTTTCTCTCTGCTGGGTGGACGGAAGCTCTCTGGCATGAAACGCTGTACCGACTGTACAACAGCACAAATCCCACTAGACTTCTTCCTACCTCTGCAGCCTTGCAGTACTCAGTATTTTTTTTTTATATTTGTACTTTATTATTTCTATTTCTGATGACTTTTACTCCATTACATTTTCCTGAGCATCTTAGTTACTTGTTACGAAATAACATAGACGTAATATCCAATGGACAACCTTTGCTTCGTTGTAGTGGGACAAGCAGCCACTAGCAGCAGCCATGTGCAGCCGTTTCTGAAGCTAAACACGCCTTTACCTGCTTCGGCAACAGGTGAACGGCTGTTTATCGGCTGTTCATCGCTGGTCTTCTGCCCAAAAAGAGCGAGACTGAGTTCTCGCCATTTTTAAAAAAGACAACTTCTTTTGAGGTTGAACAAAAAGTATTCACAGTAAAAGTTCTAACCAGGACTCATTCAGGACAGGATTTACAAAACCAGTTCTAACCAGGACTCATTCAGGACAGGGTTTCCACAACCAGTTCTGACCTGGACTCATCAGGACAGAATTTAAAAAAACAGTTCTAACCAGGACTCATTCAGGACAGGATTTCCAAAACCAGTTCTAAACCTGGACTCATTCAGGACAGAATTTACAAAACCAGTTCTAGCCAGGACTCATTCAGGACAGGAATTACAAAACCAGTTCTAACCAGGAGTCATTCAGGACAGCATTTCCAAAACCAGTTCTAACCAGGACTCATTCAGGACAGGATTTACAAAAGCAGTTCTAACCAGGACTCATTCAGGACAGGATTTACAAAAGCAGTTCTAAACCAGGACTTTTTCAGGACAGAATTTACAAAAGCAGTTCTAACCAGGACTCATTCAGGACAGCATTTACAAAACCAGTTCTAACCAGGACTCATTCAGGACAGGATTTACAAAAGTAGTTCTAACCAGGACTCATTCAGGACAGCATTTACAAAACCAGTTCTTACCAGGACTCATTCAGGACAGGATTTGCAAATCCAGTTCTAACCAGGGCTCATTCAGGACAGAATTTACAAATCCAGTTCTAACCAGGACTCATTCAGGACAGGATTTACAAAACCAGTTCTTAACCAGGACTTATTCATGACAGAATTTGCAATTTCAGTTCTAAACCAGGACTCATCATGACAGGGTTTCCAAATTCAGTTTTAAGCAGGACTCATTCAGGACAGGATTTACAAAAGCAGTTCTAACCAGGACTCATTCAGGACACAATTTACTAAACCAGTTCTAACCAGGACTCATTCAGGACAGGATTTACAAAAGCAGTTCTAACCAGGACTCATTCAGGACACAATTTACAAATCCAGTTCTAACCAGGACTCATTCTGGACACAATTTACAAATCCATTTCTAACCAGGACTCATTCAGGACAGGGTTTCCAAAACCAGTTCTAACCTGGACTCATCAGGACAGAATTTACAAAACCAGTTCTAATCAGGACTCATTCAGGACAGGATTTACAAAAGCAGTTCTAACCAGGACTCATTCAGGACACAATTTACGAATCCAGTTCTAACCAGGACTCATTCAAGACACAATTTACAAATCCATTTCTAACCAGGACTCATTCAGGACAGGATTTACAAAAGCAGTTCTAACCAGGACTCATTCAGGACACAATTTACAAATCCAGTTCTAACCAAGACTCATTCTGGACACAATTTACAAATCCATTTCTAACCAGGACTCATTCAGGACAGGGTTTCCAAACCAGTTTTAACCAGGACTCATTCAGGACAGGATTTACAAACCACTTCTAACCAGGACTCATTCAGGACATGATTTACAAAACCAGTTCTAACCAGGACTCATTCAGGACAGGATTTATAAACCCCGTTCTAACCAGGACTCATTCAGGACATGATTTACAAAACCAGTTCTAACCAGGACTCATTCAGGACAGGATTTACAAACCCAGTTCTAACCAGGACTCATTCAGGACAGGATTTACAAAACTAGTTCTAAACCAGGACTTTTTCAGGACAGAATTTACAAATCCAGTTCTAAACCAGGACTCATTCAGGACAGGATTTACAAAACCAGTTCTAACCAGGACTCATTCAGGACAGCATTTACAAAAACCAGTTCTAAACCAGGCCTCATCAGGACAGGATTTACAAAACCAGTTCTAACCAGGACTCATTCAGGACAGGATTTACAAACCAGTTCTAACCAGGACTCATTCAGGACATGATTTACAAAACCAGTTCTAACCAGGACTCATTCAGGACAGGATTTACAAACCCAGTTCTAACCAGGACTCATTCAGGACAGGATTTACAAAACTAGTTCTAAACCAGGACTTTTTCAGGACAGAATTTACAAAAGCAGTTCTAACCAGGACTCATTCAGGACAGCATTTACAAAACCAGTTCTAACCAGGACTCATTCAGGACAGGATTTACAAAAGCAGTTCTAACCAGGACTCATTCAGGACAGCATTTACAAACCAGTTCTAACCAGGACTCATTCAGGACAGGATTTGCAAATCCAGTTCTAACCAGGGCTCATTCAGGACAGAATTTACAAATCCAGTTCTAACCAGGACTCATTCAGGACAGGATTTACAAACCAGTTCTTAACCAGGACTTATTCATGACAGAATTTGCAATTTCAGTTCTAAACCAGGACTCATCATGACAGGGTTTCCAAATTCAGTTTTAAGCAGGACTCATTCAGGACAGGATTTGCAAAAGCAGTTCTAACCAGGACTCATTCAGGACACAATTTACTAAACCAGTTCTAACCAGGACTCATTCAGGACAGGATTTACAAAAGCAGTTCTAACCAGGACTCATTCAGGACACAATTTACAAATCCAGTTCTAACCAGGACTCATTCTGGACACAATTTACAAATCCATTTCTAACCAGGACTCATTCAGGACAGGGTTTCCAAAACCAGTTCTAACCTGGACTCATCAGGACAGAATTTACAAACCAGTTCTAATCAGGACTCATTCAGGACAGGATTTACAAAAGCAGTTCTAACCAGGACTCATTCAGGACACAATTTACAAATCCAGTTCTAACCAGGACTCATTCAAGACACAATTTACAAATCCATTTCTAACCAGGACTCATTCAGGACAGGATTTACAAAAGCAGTTCTAACCAGGACTCATTCAGGACACAATTTACAAATCCAGTTCTAACCAGGACTCATTCTGGACACAATTTACAAATCCATTTCTAACCAGGACTCATTCAGGACAGCGTTTCCAAAACCAGTTTTAACCAGGACTCATTCAGGACATGATTTACAAACCAGTTCTAACCAGGACTCATTCAGGACATGATTTACAAACCCAGTTCTAACCAGGACTCATTCAGGACAGGATTTACAAACCAGTTCTAACCAGGACTCATTCAGGACATGATTTACAAAACCAGTTCTAACCAGGACTCATTCAGGACAGGATTTACAAACCCAGTTCTAACCAGGACTCATTCAGGACATGATTTACAAAACCAGTTCTAACCAGGACTCATTCAGGACAGGATGTACAAACCCAGTTCTAACCAGGACTCATTCAGGACAGGATTTACAAAACTAGTTCTAAACCAGGACTTTTTCAGGACAGAATTTACAAATCCAGTTCTAAACCAGGACTCATTCAGGACATGATTTACAAAAGCAGTTCTAACCAGGACTCATTCAGGACAGCATTTACAAAACCAGTTCTAAACCAGGCCTCATCAGGACAGGATTTACAAAACCAGTTCTAACCAGGACTCATTCAGGACAGGATTTACAAACCAGTTCTAACCAGGACTCATTCAGGACATGATTTACAAAACCAGTTCTAACCAGGACTCATTCAGGACAGGATTTACAAACCCAGTTCTAACCAGGACTCATTCAGGACAGGATTTACAAAACTAGTTCTAAACCAGGACTTTTTCAGGACAGAATTTACAAAAGCAGTTCTAACCAGGACTCATTCAGGACAGCATTTACAAACCAGTTCTAACCAGGACTCATTCAGGACAGGATTTACAAAAGCAGTTCTAACCAGGACTCATTCAGGACAGCATTTACAAAACCAGTTCTAACCAGGACTCATTCAGGACAGGATTTACAAACCCAGTTCTAACCAGGACTCATTCAGGACAGGGTTTCCAAATATAGTTCTAGGCAGGACTCAGTAAGGGCAGGATTTACAAATCCAGTTCTAACCAGGACTCATTCAGGACACAATTTACAAATCCAGTTCTAACCAAGACTCATTCTGGACACAATTTACAAATCCATTTCTAACCAGGACTCATTCAGGACAGGGTTTCCCAAACCAGTTTTAACCAGGACTCATTCAGGACAGGATTTACAAACCACTTCTAACCAGGACTCATTCAGGACATGATTTACAAAACCAGTTCTAACCAGGACTCATTCAGGACAGGATTTACAAACCCCGTTCTAACCAGGACTCATTCAGGACATGATTTACAAAACCAGTTCTAACCAGGACTCATTCAGGACAGGATTTACAAACCCAGTTCTAACCAGGACTCATTCAGGACAGGATTTACAAAACTAGTTCTAAACCAGGACTTTTTCAGGACAGAATTTACAAATCCAGTTCTAAACCAGGACTCATTCAGGACAGGATTTCCAAAACCAGTTCTAACCAGGACTCATTCAGGACAGCATTTACAAAACCAGTTCTAAACCAGGCCTCATCAGGACAGGATTTACAAAACCAGTTCTAACCAGGACTCATTCAGGACAGGATTTACAAACCAGTTCTAACCAGGACTCATTCAGGACATGATTTACAAAACCAGTTCTAACCAGGACTCATTCAGGACAGGATTTACAAACCCAGTTCTAACCAGGACTCATTCAGGACAGGATTTACAAAACTAGTTCTAAACCAGGACTTTTTCAGGACAGAATTTACAAAAGCAGTTCTAACCAGGACTCATTCAGGACAGCATTTACAAAACCAGTTCTAACCAGGACTCATTCAGGACAGGATTTACAAAAGCAGTTCTAACCAGGACTCATTCAGGACAGCATTTACAAAACCAGTTCTAACCAGGACTCATTCAGGACAGGATTTGCAAATCCAGTTCTAACCAGGGCTCATTCAGGACAGAATTTACAAATCCAGTTCTAACCAGGACTCATTCAGGACAGGATTTACAAAACCAGTTCTTAACCAGGACTTATTCATGACAGAATTTGCAATTTCAGTTCTAAACCAGGACTCATCATGACAGGGTTTCCAAATTCAGTTTTAAGCAGGACTCATTCAGGACAGGATTTGCAAAAGCAGTTCTAACCAGGACTCATTCAGGACACAATTTACTAAACCAGTTCTAACCAGGACTCATTCAGGACAGGATTTACAAAAGCAGTTCTAACCAGGACTCATTCAGGACACAATTTACAAATCCAGTTCTAACCAGGACTCATTCTGGACACAATTTACAAATCCATTTCTAACCAGGACTCATTCAGGACAGGGTTTCCAAAACCAGTTCTAACCTGGACTCATCAGGACAGAATTTACAAACCAGTTCTAATCAGGACTCATTCAGGACAGGATTTACAAAAGCAGTTCTAACCAGGACTCATTCAGGACACAATTTACAAATCCAGTTCTAACCAGGACTCATTCAAGACACAATTTACAAATCCATTTCTAACCAGGACTCATTCAGGACAGGATTTACAAAACCAGTTCTAACCAGGACTCATTCAGGACACAATTTACAAATCCAGTTCTAACCAGGACTCATTCTGGACACAATTTACAAATCCATTTCTAACCAGGACTATTCAGGCAGGTTTCCAAAACCAGTTCTAACCAGGACTATTAGGACATGATTTACAAAACCAGTTCTAACCAGGACTATTAGGAAGGATTTACAAACCAGTTCTAACCAGACTATTCAGGACAGGATTTACAAACCAGTTCTAACCAGGACTCATTAGGACATGATTTACAAACCAGTTCTAACCAGGACTCATTCAGGACAGGATTTCCAAACCCAGTTCTAACCAGGACTCATTCAGGACATGATTTACAAAACCAGTTCTAACCAGGACTCATTCAGGACAGGATGTACAAACCCAGTTCTAACCAGGACTCATTCAGGACAGGATTTACAAAACTAGTTCTAAACCAGGACTTTTTCAGGACAGAATTTACAAATCCAGTTCTAAACCAGGACTCATTCAGGACATGATTTACAAAACCAGTTCTAACCAGGACTCATTCAGGACAGCATTTACAAAACCAGTTCTAAACCAGGCCTCATCAGGACAGGATTTACAAAACCAGTTCTAACCAGGACTCATTCAGGACAGGATTTACAAACCAGTTCTAACCAGGACTCATTCAGGACATGATTTACAAAACCAGTTCTAACCAGGACTCATTCAGGACAGGATTTACAAACCCAGTTCTAACCAGGACTCATTCAGGACAGGATTTACAAAACTAGTTCTAAACCAGGACTTTTTAGGACAGAATTTACAACTCCAGTTCTAAACCAGGACTCATTCAGGACAGGATTTACAAAACCAGTTCTAACCAGGACTCATTCAGGACAGCATTTACAAAACCAGTTCTAAACCAGGCCTCATCAGGACAGGATTTACAAAACCAGTTCTAACCAGGACTCATTCAGGACAGGATTTGCAAATCCAGTTCTAAACCAGGCCTCATCAGGACAGGATTTACAAAAGCAGTTCTAACCAGGATTCATTCAGGACAGAATTTACAAAACCAGTTCTAACCAGGACTCATTCAGGACAGAATTTACAAAAGCAGTTCTAACCAGGACTCATTCAGAACAGAATTTACAAAACCAGTTCTAACCAGGACTCATCAGGACAGCATTTCCAAACCGGTTCTAACCAGGACACATTCAGGACAGCATTTACAAAACCAGTTCTAACCGGGACTCATTCAGGACAGGATTTCCAAAAGCAGTTCTAACAAGGACTCATTCAGGACAGCATTTACAAAACCAGTTCTAACCAGGACTCATTCAGGACAGGATTTCCAAAACTAGTTCTAACCAGGACTCATTCAGGACAGGATTTCCAAAACCAGTTCTAACCAGGACTCATTCAGGACAGGATTTACAAAACCAGTTCTAACCAGGACTCATTCAGGACAGGATTTACAAAACCAGTTCTAACCTGGAATCATCAGGACAGAATTTACAAAACCAGTTCTAACCAGGACTCATTCAGGACAGGATTTACAAAACCAGTTCTAACCAGGACTCATTCAGGACAGGATTTACTAAACCAGTTCTAACCAGGACTCATTCAGGACAGGATTTCCAAAATTAGTTCTAACCAGGACTCATTCAGGATAGGATTTACAAAACTAGTTCAAAACCAGGACTCATTCAGGACAGGATTTACAAAACCAGTTCTAACCAGGACTCATTCAGGACAGGATTTTCAAAACCAGTTCTAACCAGGACTCATTCAGGACAGGATTTACAAAACCAGTTCTAACCAGGACTCATTCAGGACAGGATTTCCAAAATCAGTTCTAACCAGGACTCATTCAGGATAGGATTTCCAAAACTAGTTCTAAACCAGGACTCATTCAGGACAGGATTTACAAAACCAGTTCTAACCAGGACTCATTCAGGACAGGATTTACAAAACTTGTTCTAACCAGGACTCATTCAGGACAGGATTTACAAAACCAGTTCTAACCAGGACTCATTCAGGACAGAATTTACAAAAGCAGTTCTAACCAGGACTCATTCAGGACAGGATTTCCAAAAGCAGTTCTAACCAGGACTCATTAGGCAGCATTTCCAAACCAGTTCTAACCAGGCTCATTAGGACAGGATTTCAAACCAGTTTCCTGGCTCAGGAAGGATTTCAAAACCAGTTCTAACCAGGCTCATTAGGAGGATTTCAACCAGTTCTACCATGCTCATTCAGGACGGATTTCCAAAACCAGTTCTAACCAGGACTCATTCAGGACAGGATTTCCAAAACCAGTTCTAACCAGGACTCATTCAGGACAGAATTTACAAAACCAGTTCTAACCAGGACTCATTCAGGACAGGATTTACAAAACCAGTTCTAACCAGGACTCATTCAGGACAGAATTTACAAAACCAGTTCTAACCAGGACTCATTCAGGACAGGATTTACAAAACCAGTTCTAACCAGGACTCATTCAGGACAGGATTTACAAAACCAGTTCTAACCAGGACTCATTCAGGACAGAATTTCCAAAACCAGTTCTAACCAGGACTCATTCAGGACAGGATTTCCAAAACTAGTTCTAAACCAGGACTCATTCAGGACAGAATTTCCAAATCCAGTTCTAACCAGGACTCATCAGGACAGGATTTCAAACCAGTTCTAACCAGGACTCATTCAGGACAGGATTTACAAAACCAGTTCTAACCAGGACTCATTCAGGACAGGATTTCAAATTCGTTCTAAGGTTAGGTGGGTTTCCAAAAAGTTCTAGGCAGGACTCAGTCAGGACAGGATTTACAAATCCAGTTCTAACCAGGACTCATTCAGGACAGATTTACAAATCCAGTTCTATGCAGGACTCATCAGGACAGGATTTCAAAACCAGTTCTAACCAGGACTCATTCAGGACAGAATTTACAAATCCAGTTCTAACCAGGACTCATTCAGGACAGGATTTACAAAACCAGTTCTTACCAGGTTTTCATGACAGAATTTACCAGTTCTAAACCAGGACTTATCATGACAGGGTTTCCAAATTCCAGTTTTAACCAGGACTATTCAGGACAGGATTTACAAAACCAGTTCTAACCAGGACTCATTCAGGACAGGATTTACAAAACCAGTTCTAACCAGGACTCATTCAGGACAGGATTTACAAAACCAGTTCTAACCAGGACTCATTCAGGACAGGATTTACAAAACCAGTTCTAACCAGGACTCATTCAGGAGGATTTCCAAATCAGTTCTAACCAGGACTCATTCAGGACAGGATTTACAAAACCAGTTCTAACCAGGACTCATTCAGGACAGAATTTACAAAACCAGTTCTAACCAGGACTCATTCAGGACAGGATTTACAAAACCAGTTCTAACCAGGACTCATTCAGGACAGAATTTACAAAACCAGTTCTAACCAGGACTCATTCAGGACAGGATTTACAAAACCAGTTCTTAACCAGGACTCATTCAGGACAGAATTTGCAAATTCAGTTCTAAACCAGGACTCATCATGACAGGGTTTCCAAAATTCAGTTCTAACCAGGACTCATTCAGGACAGGATTTACAAAACCAGTTCTAACCAGGACTCATTCAGGACAGAATTTACAAAACCAGTTCTAACCAGGACTCATTCAGGACAGGATTTACAAAACCAGTTCTAACCAGGACTCATTCAGGACACAATTTACAAATCCAGTTCTAACCAGGACTCATCTGGACACAATTTCAATCCATTTTAACCAGGACTCATTCAGGACAGGGTTTCCAAAACCAGTTCTAACCTGGACTCATCAGGACAGAATTTACAAAACCAGTTCTAATCAGGACTCATTCAGGACAGGATTTACAAAAGCAGTTCTAACCAGGACTCATTCAGGACAGGATTTACAAATCCAGTTCTAACCAGGACTCATTCAAGGACACAATTTACAAATCCAGTTCTAACCAGGACTCATTCAGGACAGGATTTACAAAACCAGTTCTAACCAGGACTCATTCAGGACACAATTTACAAATCCAGTTCTAACCAGGACTCATTCTGGACACAATTTACAAATCCAGTTCTAACCAGGACTCATTCAGGACAGCGTTTACAAAACCAGTTCTTAACCAGGACTCATTCAGGACAGAATTTACAAAACCAGTTCTAACCAGGACTCATTCAGGACAGGATTTCCAAACCCAGTTCTAACCAGGACTCATTCAGGACAGGATTTACAAACCAGTTCTAACCAGGACTCATTCAGGACATGATTTACAAAACCAGTTCTAACCAGGACTCATTCAGGACAGGATTTACAAACCCAGTTCTAACCAGGACTCATTCAGGACATGATTTACAAAACCAGTTCTAACCAGGACTCATTCAGGACAGGATGTACAAACCCAGTTCTAACCAGGACTCATTCAGGACAGGATTTACAAAACTAGTTCTAAACCAGGACTTTTTCAGGACAGAATTTACAAATCCAGTTCTAAACCAGGACTCATTCAGGACATGATTTACAAAAGCAGTTCTAACCAGGACTCATTCAGGACAGCATTTACAAAACCAGTTCTAAACCAGGCCTCATCAGGACAGGATTTACAAACCAGTTCTAACCAGGACTCATTCAGGACAGGATTTACAAACCAGTTCTAACCAGGACTCATTCAGGACATGATTTACAAAACCAGTTCTAACCAGGACTCATTCAGGACAGGATTTACAAACCCAGTTCTAACCAGGACTCATTCAGGACAGGATTTACAAAACTAGTTCTAAACCAGGACTTTTTAGGACAGAATTTACAACTCCAGTTCTAAACCAGGACTCATTCAGGACAGGATTTACAAAACCAGTTCTAACCAGGACTCATTCAGGACAGCATTTACAAAACCAGTTCTAAACCAGGCCTCATCAGGACAGGATTTACAAAACCAGTTCTAACCAGGACTCATTCAGGACAGGATTTGCAAATCCAGTTCTAAACCAGGCCTCATCAGGACAGGATTTACAAAAGCAGTTCTAACCAGGATTCATTCAGGACAGAATTTACAAAACCAGTTCTAACCAGGACTCATTCAGGACAGAATTTACAAAAGCAGTTCTAACCAGGACTCATTCAGAACAGAATTTACAAAACCAGTTCTAACCAGGACTCATCAGGACAGCATTTCCAAAACCGGTTCTAACCAGGACACATTCAGGACAGCATTTACTAAACCAGTTCTAACCGGGACTCATTCAGGACAGGATTTCCAAAAGCAGTTCTAACCAGGACTCATTCAGGACAGCATTTACAAAACCAGTTCTAACCAGGACTCATTCAGGACAGCATTTACAAATCCAGTTCAAAACCAGGCCTCATCAGGACAGAATTTGCAAAACCAGTTCTAACCAGGACTCATTCAGGACAGGATTTACAAAACCAGTTCTAACCAGGACTCATTCAGGACACAATTTAAAAATCCAGTTCTAACCAGGACTCATTCAGGACAACATTTACAAAACCAGTTCTAACCAGGACTCATTCGGGACAGGATTTACAAACCCAGTTCTAACCAGGACTCATTCAGGACAGGGTTTCCAAATATAGTTCTAGGCAGGACTCAGTAAGGGCAGGATTTACAAATCCAGTTCTAACCAGGACTCATTCAGGACAGGATTTCCAAATTCAGTTTTAAGCAGGACTCATTCAGGACAGGATTTACAAAAGCAGTTCTAACCAGGACTCATTCAGGACAGGATTTCCAAATTCAGTTTTAAGCAGGACTCATTCAGGACAGCATTTACAAAACCAGTTCTAACCAGGACTCATTCAGGACAGCATTTACAAAACCAGTTCTAACCAGGACTCATTCAGGACAGGATTTACAAAACCAGTTCTTAACCAGGACTCATTCAGGACAGGATTTACAAATCCAGTTCTAACCAGGACTCATTCAGGACAGCATTTACAAAACCAGTTCTAACCAGGACTCATTCAGGACAGGACTTACAAAACCAGTTCTAAACCAGGACTCATTCAGGACAGGATTTACAAAACCAGTTCTAACCAGGACTCATTCGGGACAGAATTTACAAAACTAGTTCTAAACCAGGACTTTTTTAGGACAGAATTTACAAATCCAGTTCTAAACCAGGACTCATTCAGGACAGGATTTACAAAACCAGTTCTAACCAGGACTCATTCAGGACAGCATTTACAAAACCAGTTCTAAACCAGGCCTCATCAGGACAGGATTTACAAAACCAGTTCTAACCAGGACTCATTCAGGACAGGATTTGCAAATCCAGTTCTAAACCAGGCCTCATCAGGACAGGATTTACAAAAGCAGTTCTAACCAGGACTCATTCAGGACAGAATTTACAAAAGCAGTTCTAACCAGGACTCATTCAGGACAGAATTTACAAAAGCAGTTCTAACCAGGACTCATTCAGAACAGAATTTACAAAACCAGTTCTAACCAGGACTCATCAGGACAGCATTTCCAAAACCGGTTCTAACCAGGACACATTCAGGACAGCATTTACAAAACCAGTTCTAACCGGGACTCATTCAGGACAGGATTTCCAAAAGCAGTTCTAACCAGGACTCATTCAGGACAGCATTTACAAAACCAGTTCTAACCAGGACTCATTCAGGACAGCATTTCCAAAACTAGTTCTAACCTGGACTCAGTCAGGACAGGATTTCCAAAACTAGTTCCAAACCAGGAGTCATTCAGGACAGGATTTACAAACCAGTTCTTACCAGGACTCATTCAGGACAGGATTTACAAAACCAGTTCTAACCTGGAATCATCAGGACAGAATTTACAAAACCAGTTCTAACCAGGACTCATTCAGGACAGGATTTACAAAACCAGTTCTAACCAGGACTCATTCAGGACAGGATTTACTAAACCAGTTCTAACCAGGACTCATTCAGGACAGGATTTCCAAAATCAGTTCTAACCAGGACTCATTCAGGATAGGATTTCCAAAACTAGTTCTAAACCAGGACTCATTCAGGACAGGAATTCCAAAACCAGTTCTAACCAGGACTCATTCAGGACAGGATTTTCAAAACCAGTTCTAACCAGGACTCATTCAGGACAGGATTTACAAAACCAGTTCTAACCAGGACTCATTCAGGACAGGATTTCCAAAATCAGTTCTAACCAGGACTCATTCAGGATAGGATTTCCAAAAACTAGTTCTAAACCAGGACTCATTCAGGACAGGATTTACAAACCAGTTCTAACCAGGACTCATTCAGGACAGGATTTACAAAACTTGTTCTAACCAGGACTCATCAGGATAGGATTTCCAAAACCAGTTCTAACCAGGACTCATTCAGGACAGAATTTACAAAAGCAGTTCTAACCAGGACTCATTCAGGAAAGGATTTACAAAAGCAGTTCTAACCAGTTCTAACCAGTTCTAACCAGGACTCATTCAGGACAGGAATTCCAAAAGCAGTTCTAACCAGGACTCATTCAGGACAGCATTTCCAAAACCAATTCTAACCAGGACTCATTCAGGACAGGATTTACAAAACCAGTTCTAACCTGGACTCATCAGGACAGAATTTACAAAACCAGTTCTAACCAGGACTCATTCAGGACATGATTTCCAAAACCAGTTCTAACCAGGACTCATTCAGGACAGGATTTCCAAAACCAGTTCTAACCATGACTCATTCAGGACAGGATTTCCAAAACCAGTTCTAACCAGGACTCATTCAGGACAGAATTTACAAATCCAGTTCTAAACCAGGACTCATTCAGGACAGGATTTACAAAACCAGTTCTAACCAGGACTCATTCAGGACAGCATTTACAAAACTAGTTCTAACCAGGACTCATTCAGGACAGGACTTACAAAACCAGTTCTAACCAGGCCTCATCAGGACAGAATTTACAAAACCAGTTCTAACCAGGACTCATTCAGGACAGCATTTACAAAACTAGTTCTAACCAGGACTCATTCAGGACAGGATTTACAAAACCAGTTCTAACCAGGACTCATTCAGGACAGAATTTACAAAACCAGTTCTAACCAGGACTAATTCAGGACAGGATTTCCAAAACTAGTTCTAAACCAGGACTTATTCAGGACAGAATTTGCAAATTTAGTTCTAAACCAGGACTCATCAAGACAGGGCTTCCAAATTCAGTTCTAAGCAGGACTCATTCAGGACAGGATTTACAAAACCAGTTCTAACCAGGACTCATTCAGGACAGGACTTACAAAACTAGTTCTACACCAGGACTTAATCAGGACAGAATTTACACATTCTGTTCTAAACAAGGACTCATCAGGACAGGGTTTCCAAATAAAGTTCTAGGCAGGACTCAGTAAGGACAGGATTTACAAATCCAGTTCTAACCAGGACTCATTCAGGACACAATTTACAAATCGAGTTCTATCCAGGACTCATTCAGGACAGGATTTCCAAAACCAGTTCTAACCAGGACTCATTCAGGACAGAATTTACAAATCCAGTTCTAACCAGGACTCATTCAGGACAGGATTTACAAAACCAGTTCTTAACCAGGACTTATTCATGACAGAATTTGCAATTTCAGTTCTAAACCAGGACTTATCATGACAGGGTTTCCAAATTCAGTTTTAAGCAGGACTCATTCAGGACAGGATTTACAAATCCAGTTCAAAACCAGGCCTCATTCAGGACATGATTTACAAAACCAGTTCTAACCAGGACTCATTCAGGACAGGATTTACAAAACCAGTTCTAACCAGGACTCATTCAGGACATGATTTACAAAACCAGTTCTAACCAGGACTCATTCAGGACAGGATGTACAAACCCAGTTCTAACCAGGACTCATTCAGGACAGGATTTACAAAACTAGTTCTAAACCAAGACTTTTTCAGGACAGAATTTACAAATCCAGTTCTAAACCAGGACTCATTCAGGACATGATTTACAAAAGCAGTTCTAACCAGGACTCATTCAGGACAGCATTTACAAAACCAGTTCTAAACCAGGCCTCATCAGGACAGGATTTACAAAACCAGTTCTAACCAGGACTCATTCAGGACAGGATTTACAAACCAGTTCTAACCAGGACTCATTCAGGACATGATTTACAAAACCAGTTCTAACCAGGACTCATTCAGGACAGGATTTACAAATCAGTT
>JALJCO010002764.1:0-54927 GCA_023101725.1 Atherinomorus stipes
AAATGCCAAAGAATGAAATCCAGTTTTCCCTTCAAACCCTCCACATGTGAAACTGCAGTGCGCTTGCATACAAACAGACAAGAGGATACCAGACGGATACAATGACGTCAAATAGTTAGATTACTGATCTGAAATGTAAAAAAAAACAACAAACAAACAAAAAAAGCTACAAGATTTACACGTATTAACAGTTCTGTGGGCTTCAATCATCTATTGCTTTTTAAATTATGCTGAGAGCGCGCTGGTGATTTCTTTAACTGTGTGTTCTGATTAATTTCCAAAATAAAGTTTTAGCTTCTGAAATTACATTTAACTGACAGTGTAAATGAGGCCTAAGTGATGCAGGCGACCTAGCACAGCCTCTAAACTCCTTCATGTCACCAATATTTCGTTACGAAACATTGGTGAAGCTCACAGGGGGGTCCGACTAATGTTTGGTAACAAATCATTGGTGAAATGAAGGAGTTTGTGGCAGATAATGTCTTATTAAGAGGCTGCACGAGATTGCCCGCATCACTTCCTTTATATTGGACAAACGCTGATCTGGAGTGGATCTAAATATCTCCTGAAGGAATTCAAGTTACACCAAAACTGTCTGGGTGAGAAAATGAATGTATTTCATGCTAGAAAATAGGTCCAGGTTGAAAAAAAAATGAACTTCCCCTTTAACTGTATTTCTTAGGTGACGCTTTCTAAAGACTCAAACGGTTAAATGTAATTTAAATCTGGTATTAAAGCTATCCCTCTCAACTCCATCTTTATTTGAAGCTTGAAGGAGGATTGCAATCACCCCTCGTCCTTCGCACAGAGGAAAACTACGGCACTTACATCGTAGCTCCTGGGTATTAAAGAGCACAAGCAAGGTAATAATGACGGGACAAGGCAGTCGTATCTCAAAGTCAGAAAACTTTCAGAGCAGTCTTTGTCATTTTACCATATGTTTGTCTTTTAATCTCTTCATGTTCTGTAATTATGCGTTTTGTTGGATGTCCTGCAGCTAGCTAATTTGCCCATTAGGGGCTATAAAATCTTGAAGTTTAGCTTTATTAGTTATCCCCAGAGTGCCGAATTCATGCATTTAGCAGACTCTGCCTCAAATATAATTAGTGTCCTTGGCTGAAACTCCATTTCAGTTTCGAAATGCACAGCGCTGTTGTCCCTTTCTCAGTCTTTTCATTCCACTTAAATGAATTACATGTGAACTGTGAAAACAGCCTGCCAAAGGTCTGAGGTCGACCTTTTTTCCCTCTTCGTCTCCGTTTCATCTTCCATTTCTCTCTCTGCTGACCTTTCAGTAATGGCTTCTGCAGCTATACTGAGGTTTAATTGTCCCCAATGAGAGCCAGTAACTCCAATCTCATCAACAGGATGGGATTTAATACAGCCAGCAGCCAATTCTGCATTCTGTCTGCTGGTGGTGGGAATGGGTTGTTTGGATGCAGCTTGGGACCAATTCATGGAGGGAGAAACTGGACCGGAATGAAGAAAGCTGCGTCTCGACTCTGGCTGGTCATCCGTGTCTTAAATCTGCTTCTTTTAAACTAGTTCTTTGTTATTGCCCCGATGGGGCTCATTTCTATCTCTAAAGACATGCTTTCCTCATATAGTCTGGTTTCTACAGAAATACGGGAAATAACCATGAATTCTTCACACCTTCACCCTAAAAAAGATGAATTGTATGTGAATAACAAAAAGCTTTTCTTTTTCTGTCTTTGACCAAGCCTACGATGGTGAGAAGAGCACTTCATCTGCGAGATGATCTGTGATTTTCTACGTTTTCATTATGACCAGCATGAAACCTTGAGTGTAATATTGAGCTTCCCATACCCATTTTTTATCCCAAAACCTAACCTTTGAGGTTTTTTGCTAAACCTAATCCGGAACAGCTGAATAAATACAAAAACAGTTTGAAAAGATAAAGTTCCACGAGAATTAACTTCACTTGTCTGGTTAAAAGGTCCTAAAGTAGCTACCAGCAGCCTTTGACACACTTTTAAACTCCATTTTACCAAAAACGATGAGGTCAAGTCAGAAGCGATTGATAATGGTGTTACCGTTCTCATTGGAAAAGAGCGCGATAAAGATAGAATTACAGCTGGTCTCTGGGATGGCTCATGTCTCTGGTTTCTAAAAACAGAAAAATGGCAACATTTTTCTTTCCTGACTGAGTTGTCCATGTTTTCTCTCTTTTTTCCGCCCCCAAACCTAACCTTGGAGGAGGTTTTTGCCTAAATCTAATCTGGAACAGCTGGAAATAAAAACAAAAACAGTTTGAAACGATACATTTCCACTAGAATTAACTCCATTTGTCTGGTTAAAAGGTCTTCATGTAGCTACCGGCAGGCTTCAACACTTTCAAACACCAATTTACCAAAAATGATGAGGTCAACTCAGATGTGATTGATAATGCTCCTATTCTCAATGGAAAAGAGCGTATTTACGGTAAAAACACAGCTGGTCTCCACGATATGTCATTACTAAAAATAGAAAAATGGCAACACTTTTCTCTCCTGACTGAGTTGTCCATGTTTTCTCTCTTTTTTTTTTCCTAAACCTAACCTTGGAGGAGGTTTTTGCCTAAATCTAATCTGGAACAGCTGGAAATAAAGACAAAAACAGTTTGAAACTATAAATTTCCACTAGAATTAACTCCATTTGTCTGGTTAAAAGGTCTTAAAGCAGCTACCAAGCCTTTGACACTTTTAAACACCAGTTTACCAAAAAAGATAGAGGTCAACTCAGATGTGATTGATAATGTTCCTATTCTCAATGGAAAAGAGCGTATTTACGGCAAAAACACAGCTGGTCTCCACGATGTGTCATTACTAAAAACAGAAAAATGGCGACACTTTTCTCTCCTGACTGAGTTGTCCATGTTTTCTCTTTACAGGTTTGAGAACCTTTGATCTGTATTTAACTACAAGTCTCAAGTCTAGAGTGAATTCAAAGTCCAGATCAATAATTTCTTCATCAGGCAGAAGTCCTGAACTTAAAGGATTGGGCCTCATGTATCGGCTAACTCGCGCTAAAGCTCTGCAAATCCACAAGGAGCTGCACATTCAGCTGTTAATTCTCTCCTCCAGGGAACCATCACCTCATATTTCTGACCGATTCAGTTTCAGAGGACTTGTGATGCGGAATTACACACAACTGGAGGCATATTCACACAGCAGAGTGGTCATTAAAGAGAAGAACAGGCAAACCACGAGGATACTGTCCAGTTCCCAGTTCCCAGCATCGTCCCTCATTCATGATTATCAGTCTCAGCTGCCCCTCCTCCCTCACTTCACGTTCTTTATTTGGTGTCTCGCTTTTCTGTGAATGGAACCCATGAAAACTTCGTCAGCGCTGCTCCGAGGAAGGCAGGCTGCAATCAGCGAGAAAATCATGGCCCCACCAACGCAGCGAAGCAGAGATGTTTATCTGGGGGGTCTGAATTGATGCCCGTTTTTCTTTAGGAGTTAAAGAATTCAAAGAACTTAGAAAAAAAAAGAGAGAGAAAAAGTCTCCAGAAAGTCATCAGTTAATGTCTAAAAAAAGAAAACAACTTTATTCATTTTTAGTTTATATCAAACATCTTCTTTAGAATAACTAGTGCAACCTTTGAAATCACATCAAAATGCACAAAATGTGAATAACTGAATGCAGTTGGCAGAGTTATGCACAGGAACGACATATACTGCCTTTCCCAAAAAAACAAGTGTGAGATATGAATAATTGGAGCTCAGGAGCTTCAGATCTTCTCAGATTTGATGAGAAAATATAACATTGAAAATGATTTCATGTTAAATTAATTGGGCAGTTTCACAGATCCTGATTTTCTTTGATCGTAATAATCTCAGCTGTATATTTTTACTGTGTACTCAAACGGCATTGATGAAAGAATGCAGGGTGTACTCATTTAATCAGAAATACATTTACCCTTCAGGATGTGAGCTATAACTGCAGCTGCACATAAAAAAAGTGATTCTGCTGTTGGAGAGCTGTGATTCCTTTATTACCGCTGCAGGTTTCTTTCCCTCTCTTACTTATGTTCACATCAAAGTTTGTTTTCATTGTGGTTCCACATCAGAGGCGACCCCAGAAAGACCATGTTCTTCTTTTTATTTTCTTTCTAACTTCACATTCAGTGAAATTACTCCTCTAATTTCTGCTGTTTTTTATGAATATGATCGGCAGGACTGGTGTGAGCCTCCCGGGGGTTAACTATTACTGCTGCTCGATCAATGATTAGACTATAAATGTAACAACCATTTATTTACTTCATACTGGTGTCATTCTGCTTGTGGTTCTAGTCTCACTGGACTTCAGACAAATGTTCTGGTACTTTGAACCTTTAAATCTTCAGTAATATGTGAGTGTGGGGTTCTGAACTTATAACTGAAAGCAGCAGGGGAGTGGGTAGCCTAGTGGCGGCGTCGTGGGCTTTTGCGGGGAGGACCCGGGTTCGAGTCCCTGACACGACTCCTCGGTGAACCACTGTGGACCCTGAGCAAAGTGTCATGTCTGCTATTATGATTTCCTTTAATCTAAATATTGCTCGTGGGGACCCCTGGTGGCGTGGGGCCCCAGAGGGGCTCCTGGGTGCACTTATGACCGGGCCAGCTCTGATAACAGCTGGTGCTGACAGTGTTTTAAATGCAAACTGCTGAACCGAGTTGGTTTCTGCAGAAATTCTTGAAAATCCGTCCGAGCTTGGCTCTGAGCCATGACTTGACCGGGCTTCATAAATCTGCAGATTATATTAAACGTGCATTTCTACATTTCTCCGTGCAAACTGTTTTCTGCAACTGTCTCAGCTGTAAGATACAGATAAGAGTGTAATTATTTTAAAGCAGACAGTCAAGACTTTTAAAAATAGCATTATTAGAGTTGAATTACACTAATAAACCCCTCCAGGAGGAGCATCTGAAAAATGCAGACTTCCATTTTTAATACCTGAGGAACACTTGTTTGTGACAACAGAAAATAAAAATGGTTTCTAAGTATCTGAAAACACGTTTCTGCTCAGACATCTGTTGTTTATTAGGAGGTGAGTATCAAATAAGTGAATAAAAGGCAGCATAACTAAGTCCTGAAGAAAAACACAAATGGTAATTTGTTTGTGGGACACCTTAAGCAGCCTCGCCCAGAGGTTAATAGAAAATGACACCATTTTCAGGCTGACTGAAGACTCTCCAGCTGCTCCTGGACCGGCCCAAATCACTCTGTCCCATAAACCAGCTCAACAAGCACCACAGCTCATTAAATGACAGGCCGAATTTAGCTCAGCACGCTGTGTGTTTGTGAATCTGTGAGCTGTGTGTGTTTTTCTCTGAGCCATAAATATGGCTGACACTCCTCTCTCAGATTACAGGAGGATGTAAATATCTCAGCGCCTCTGAGGTCATCTCAGAGAATATAACAGAGCCGTGGGCGTAGAACTGGGTATGGATGGTGGGGACATGTCCAGACCAGTATCCAGCAAATCCTGTGTCCTCTCCATCTTTTTCCATCACACAGAACAGCTGAGCGATCCATGCATCCGTAACGGCAGCGTTCCTATAAGTCCCGCCTTATAAGCACAATATGATTAATAATTAGAATTTATGAAAGTCATAACATGGCATATTGTTTACTGGACCTTTATATAACATCTTATAAACTAAAAAACACATTTAGATCCCTGCAAAAAATTGACCATGATATATTTTTTAGGGCTGTCAGTTTAATGAATAAATTAGATAAATCAATTACACTGCAAATTAATGCATTGAAAAAATAATGGCGATTAATTCAGAACACCAATTCAGTGTTTGAGGATTTTAAATCTGGCCAAATGAATGACCCGGGCAGTGCCGTGGCGGGAATGCACCTAAAGTTGTTTGCCAAATGCCAATAAGAATAATAATAAAAAGAAGAAGAAGAAGAAGAAGAAGAAGAAGAGGAAGAAGCAGAAGAAGTCACGGATCAGGACTCGTAGGCTGTGTTGGAGCAGGGTTGCATGGAAAACTTTAAGGACTGTGACCCTTGAGGACCAACTGCTTTAGCAGATATGAGTTTAAAATGCGCTTAATTAGATTAATTAATTACAAATCCTGTATTTAATTAGATTTATTTTTTCATCACCTAAGATTTTTACATGTTTACCAATTAAAATGTAAACAATAATAATGATGGAAAAATGAACATTTCCATAAAACAACACAGATTTTTTGCAACGGTGAGTCAAAGTGATCATGTATACATTTTTGTTTTAAAAATTATTACAGCTATTTGATGAATGGAAAGGTTTATCACTCAATGGTCAGAATTTAAGTTTAATTTTTGTAATTAAAGCACAGAAGATTTCTATAAATGTGCAACGCTGCAAAGGGATTTCTGTCTGAACAATATTGATGTGAAAAAATAAACCAACAAGTCTTTAACTTATAAAATCACAAAGTAAAATAATTCTGTATATAATTTAGCCCAAAAGCCTTCACAGTAAACATCCATCACATCCAAGTGCAAGAAAACCTCGTTTCCCAGGAAACTGAACCACTTTTATGTCCCTGATGTCAAACCAAACCTGCGGCCTTCAGCAAACCTTTCTAAGGTGTATGTCTGTCCGTCAGTCACACAAAACTAACAGGTTATGGTTCAGGTTTTATTTCAAAAGCAGCTGCTGTTCAGATTCCCTCCTCTTCCTCAGTCTGTCCCGTTTCTCAGACTAAACGCTCATTCAATTTTCTATTAAAATCAAACTTCTCAAGCCTTTGAACAATGTTCAGCTCTGTGCTGAGCTCCCAGAAGGCTACCAAGGAAAGACGGATAAACAGCGGACATTGGTCTGGACCCTTTTTCATGGACGACTGGTAATTTGTCATTTTAGTTTGTTATTTGGCATTGGAGGGGGGCCAATCATACCCAGAACACTGCTGGAGGTCATGCAGAGTCCGACATGGTCCCGCACAAGTAACCACGGATGTCACATTCATGGTATCATGTCTCTGTCCCGGCATATGTCTCAGTAATACTTGTAAAACACGTCAAGCAAATATGTCTGGCTGCAAACTGCTGTTGGACCCCCCAACTTTAGCCACATCAGATTAGCCTCCGATGGGTTAGGGTGCTAAATTTGTCTCAGTCTTCTACTGCTGCCAGATAGCTGCCCCAAGGTGTGTGATGGAGATTACAGGTGGGAAATTTTGTCTGTTAAGCGCCGTGTCCACCTGCGGGTCTGGGTCGGGTCGGGTCAGGCTGGGCCGGATCGGGTGGGTTTTAGTACGGATGTGTTGATTTCACGTTGCGTCCCCACAGCAAACTGTCCCCTTATCCTGGAGGCGGAGTATTAACTGGACAGCGCTGCTACGTGATCGCGTGACATCATCGCAGTGAAACACCTTTTAACCAAAGCGCCACATGTGACAGAAACAAAGGAGTCGCCCCTGCTTTGGTTTTTACGCCGGGTCACGCGGGAAGTGACAGATTTTTCAACAAATCAACGGATTGCTGTGTGTTAGCTCCACCTCTTTGGTCCGGATCGGTTAGATCAGTACCCTTATCGAAGGGTACCAAAAAAAGTAGGCCGGGTCGGGTCGGATATAAGGGTACCCGTCCCAGTTTTTATCTGTGGAGAGACGCAAAAAATGTGGACCGATCCAGCCCGACTTAACCCAGACCCGCTGGTGGAAACGGGGCTTAAGGATGTCCAGGGTCCTCGAGGGTCATCATCTGATGGCCCAGGTCATTTTTTTGTCTTTACTTTCTTTCTTTTTTTTAACAGGCAAAGGTGCTGATGGCTGATTGGAAGCAGCTGGCCACCGTCTAACCGGGACTAAAGACTACTATTTCCGGAGAATGGCCCGATCTAGCTCGCCCCGAGGCCTGGCGTTTTGGTTTGGTTCTAGTTGTGTCGGTTTCTTTCATTCATAAAATATATTCTTTATAGTTTCCAGCATGTCTCTGTAATTCCACAGAATTAAATGTGCAGATGTGGAAGCAACAATGAAGTTTTTGGCAGAGAAGCACGGGTGGGCATCGGTGCTGCGTTCAGGGGAAACTCCACACTCTAGAACTCTAAGAGCTCGAAATTTGAGCTCTTACAATCAGTTTAAGTTGTTAAATTTAAATTTCCAATTTATCCGATTACTTGATAAATTGTCAAAAGAATCGTTAGGTTATTATTATTACAAAAATAATTGATAGCTGCAGCACTTATAGCAACCCTCAAGGATCAGAGTTAAAACCTGTGACGTAAGTGAGGATTTTCCTTGTCGGTCCTCGAGTGTCATCCTGCAGGCTCTAAATATCAGCTGCTGCTCTTCATTATTCAGAGATGAATCTGCTGGAACTCCTGCTTCCGTCTGCACTGGACCGACCGGGTCACATGAACTAACAACATCTGATTGTGAACTTCAGTGAGCTGGTGAGTGCCGGTTGCTTGGCTGACGATGGGAAAGTCAAGCTTCGCCCGCGGGTCTGCAGACACTCAGGAAGGCAGAGAATTTTGGTTCAACAAAGTTCATCCTGAAGGCTTCGAGTCCGTCTCTCAGGATCAGTGATCCATATCACACAGTCACAGCAAGTGAAAACTCCAGCTGGGACACGGACAGGAAACATTTTCTTTTCTTTAAACCCTCCTTAATCCCCCCACACACGGGGGGCTCAGCAGACTATCTTTATTTGCACAAACAAATCCCACAAATAAATAAATCAAGATTAAGACATATATGTTACAAAATGCATAAATCGCATCTAATCTGGTTCCATGAAAACACCTCTCCAGAACGGTTCAGTAGTGTTTTAATCAAAATGAAAAATATAATCTAAGTGACAAAACAGCCCTCAGTTCTCTGTACTTCTCTCCCGAGAAGCCGACCTTCCTGTATTTGTTTAAGAACACAAAATGAATCAGATGTGAGACGATAAAAAATCCTGAATTTATTTGAAATGCTAAAAGTCCTAATTCAGTCCTAATTTTAAATATTTTCAGAAAGACTTTCTTGCAATCTTTTTGTAGAATTTTTGTTTCATTTAAAGGAAAGTCACCAAGAAGGTCTCATTTCTCTCACGATGCTGGAAGCTCTGGAGCACTTTAATATAAATACAGCCGGGATCTGGGGAGTTTTGTATCCACCTACTTACATATAATGGAGTGACGGGCTCAACACAAAAAGGTCATAAAGCCACAATCTTGTCTTTTCCTCCATCTGCTGTAATGTAATCAAGGCCTGGTGGGTAGCGTAGAATTCTTGAAACACAATTTGTTTTTTAGACTAAACAGACTACATTACTTCAGCGAAGCACCCGTGCGAGTTCACGACACTATGGAGGCCGTGGCAGATGACATTGTACATTGTTCTCTCTCTTTCTCTCTTTCTCTTTCTTTCTTTCTTTCTTTCTTTGTTTTCAATCAATAGCAAACCCCTCTTGTGTTTGTCTGCAGCTCGGTCGCTCTTAGCACAATGTAAAGAGAGAATTTCTTCTTCTACACTTGAATTAACGGCAAAGTAGATGCTGAACGTCGCGGCTTCTATAGTACAAACGTGCAAATAGGAAGTACAATGTAGTACTGTTTGGGCTATAAAAATATACGAATTGATGCCAGTAAATTATGGACACTACCCACTCAGGACACTTTAATCAAATCAAATCAAGCTTTATTTATAAAGCACTTTTCATACGGGCAACAGAAAGTGCTCGACATAATAAAAACAAATGCAAATTCAAATAAAAACAAGCCTTCACACATCCAAGTATATAACACAAAACACACACATGCACACCCCCAACCCCCCCCCCCCCCCCCCCCAGGATTTCCGGCTGCATTTAAGATATTAAAAAAGTGCTCCAGAGTCTTGCTCAGCATGAGGATGAGCAGAGAATGAAGGCACATCATTCTGTGGGTGTACTATTCCTTTAAGGAAGGAAACAGGAGAAAAGGCTGAGGTATGTCACATGACCCAAGAACTGGACTCCCTGGGACTCATAGCTCAGCAGGTCTGATGGGGGGGATGAATCCTCCCCAGAACCCGGACCTCAGCATCAGCGGAGCAGCGTGGGACGAGAGAACAGAACAAAATACGGAAACAAGTTTGGAAAGTCTTAAAAAGTCTGGAGAACTGGTCCGGCAGAATACCTTAAAAACTGACAGACTTGTGCACGAGAGTTCAGACTGTTGATGAAAAAAGCTGCTCAGACCAAATATTCACTTTCAAGCTCTTATAAACGACCAGACTGTTTTCCCCTCATTAAAATCTGTTAACAAGTGTGTGAAATAAACTGCTGCAAAATCGTGCTCAGTGCTGAAACAACGCACATTTCTCACTGTTCAACGGTGATAATATTCAGTTTCTGTCCATATAAAGCCAACAAGGAAGTGCTTATAATCAAGTCAATAGCTCTCGGTTCTCCTGAAAACAGATCTCCTAATCAAATCAATAAACCAGGAGGTGTCATGGCCTCCTGCAGAGCCTGAGCTCCACACAAGCTGCCACGTTCTGGAAAACTTCCTCCGGGTTTAAATAGCAAAAGAGCCATCGGTAACTCACAGAGAGTAAAAGGAAAGAAGTCATTTTCCACCAGTTGCACCAGGCGGGTAACAAATATTCCCCGTGGGACGATGCTTCTTTTGGACTTATTGTATTTTTATGTCCAGGTGGGCGCACACCGCAGATGAGGTTCACCCCATCAAGAGGAAGTGAATGTTAAAAGCACTGAAGTCTCTCCATTACATCGCTCTTTCATCCCAGCGGGCCGTTTTTCTGCCTAACGAACAGGCCTGGTTTGCTGGAGTGGAAACACCCTGACAGCAGAGCGGCTAATACTTCACTCAGCCCTGTTTAACTCATTACCACGGCGACCGTAGACCGCCACGTACACGAGGTAATCTGTTTCAGCCTGAACGTCCCCTCGCTGGCCGCCCTGCGCCAACAGGCCAATTTAACATGATGGGAGGCTGAAAATGCAGATGTACGACTTGTAGAGCTCTCGGGCGGCACGCAAGCACTCACACAGCAACACAACTACACATCAGACGAGCACAGAAATGGACCCACACTGTCCAGTACAACACAGTCACAAACACACAACTTAAAGCCTGACCGGAGCTCCAGATCTTAGAAACAAAACATGTTAAACTGCATCAGATTTCACACAAACTAGGCTGGTGATGGACGAGTGACGCTGTTTGGAAAGCCTTATTACTGTATATTCAATGTTTCTTTAAATAGTCTAAAACACGACCGAAATACACCCTAAAGATGTAACGATATGAAAATTTCACATCACGGTTATCATTTTTATTGCGGTATTATAGAAATACCCCCCAGTATCTTTAAAAACATCCAAAATGGGTCTTAATGTCTACTTTGTCCATGTGGGGGCCTTCGTTGCCTTCGGCCATGTTTTCATAAATCAAACATTGCAAACTGCGACTGCTGCTGCTTTTCCAGCCAATGAGCAGCATCACTGGGAGTTTTTCACAGTCACGGTTTTAACAGGTAGATTAAAAATTGATGAAATGTATCACAAGCCGTTGGTAATTTCATCACGGTTAACCATTTTACCAGTAATTGTTACATCCCGAATAGATGGGTTTTGAGAAACGTCACAGATAGGATGGTGCGCAAAAGGGGAAAGAAAAAAGAGGAAAAGAATAATAAAAAAATAAGAAAAGAGGGGTTTAAAAAAAAAAAAAAAAATTAAAAGGGTGGAATAGGTAAGAAAGGAGGGGAAAGAGAGGGGAAAAAAAATTTGTAATATGGATGAAGAAAAAAAAAAAAAAAATAAAAGAGAAAAGATGAAAAAGGGAAAAGGAGGAAGGAGGAAGAAATAAAAAACAAAAAAAATAAAAAAGGGAAAAAAATAAAATATATCAATCACAATAGAAAAAAGGAAGAAAAAGAGGGAAAAAAAAAAAAATAAAATATAGAGAAAAAATAAGGAGGAAGGGAATAAGAAAAAAATAAAAGAAGGGAAAAAGAAAAAAAAATGAATGTGGTGGAGCCGTCGAGCACGTGGATAAACGCACCGGGGGGGGCGGGGCGGGTTGTGCTGCTGGGTGCTGCTCTGCCCCCGCTATAGAGGGGCGATCGAGGCGGTGTTAGCTGGAATAGCTCAAAGTAGTGTGTGTTTGCTGGTTTCCAAACTAGTGAGTTGCTCCTGGGGGGGTGGGACGACACGGAGCTGACTGCGTGAGGCTGAGATTGTTGTGGCCTTGGTTAAAAGAGCTAGAAAGTTGCCGCGTCCGGTGAAATGGGCACACGAATATCAGTTTAAAAGAAAATGAGTCGGGTGTGCCTGCAGAGGAGGTAGAAATAACAGACGCGCGTTTGTTTCGCATAAAATACAGTTTTTAATATAGTTTAAACACACCCGGTTTGCCGGGTTATTTATGAATGATAGAGTGCGGTTGGCGTGACTCAATACAAAACAAGGCTTTGCCCCTGGTTGCGCGCGCAACTGCCAATGTTTGTAAACAGGAAACCCATCTATACACACAGACTCTCACTGGAAGCAAACCGAGGACCAAAAACCGAAAGCCCGGTAGATTTGTCTTGATGTGACTAAATGAAGTCGAACATCATCAGAAGTTCAGACCAGGCTAATTGTGTTCACACTGCAGCTCAGTTCTCATTTTTTCCTCACATTTGACTCATTTTTAAGAGTTTTTGGGCTCTAGCGGCTTTTATCCTTCAGTAGGATGACAGGAAAGGGGTCAGAGAGAATGGGGAAGATGAGCAGCAAAGAGTCTCAGGCCAAGAATCGAGCCTGAGCCGGCTGCAGACCAGTAGCCTCTGATCGTGGGGCAGCTGCTCAACCAGTTGGGTTAAACACCAGGGATGTAGAGACTCCCCAGTTTGAATTGGAGGTCCGACACAGACGTGTGAGATGTGACTGCACCGATAGCTTCCGTGTGCATCGGATGTAGCTGGCGGCTAAATGCACAACGTATCTTTCTTGGTGTGTCTGAATCAGTAAAAACCCACCGATTATTACATAGTCTCATTTTCACATGCATTTCTGAGGTACCTTGAATACACCATCACTATGCTTTAATATTCATGTTTAAAACTAAGGATAAACCGATACACCGGCCAGCTGATATTTTAAGCTGATATTTGTGTTTTTTCGGGTTTTTTTGGGATAACTAATGCCTTAAAAGAAATTAAAAGTAGCTACTCATAGTACAGTCAACTACACCTGAGACCACTGGATCCACTCACAGATGAAAACATCTTTGTGTCTGGGAGAATTTTGGCCACTAAAGGCCACCGTACATTCATGACAGTGCTTGGAATATGAAGTCATTTGAAAGAAAACATATTTTCTTTCAAATACCCATCTTTACCACTAGATGTCAGTAATTCTTACATATTTGTTCCTTTAAGATTTATTTAAAAGTGAACAGTTTCTCTTTTATTCGTCTATTTGAAGTGCTTTATTGTCTTTTTATCTTAAAAGATTTTTCAAACTCAGTTTTCATTGTGTCCTTCATTATAATTATTTTGGGGTCAAATGCAGTATCGGCCCCAAATACCAGCAGGTTGTATCGGCTGTTGGCTGAGGCTGATGAGAAAATAGCGGTATCAGTATCAGCCCTAAAAATTTTATATCGGTAGATTCTTATTTAAAACATAGGAGCGGGGTGGAGCAGCTGCAGTCAGTAAACAGCAAATATGGAAGGAAGTGAGACACAGATCTCTGAAAACACACAAGTCAGAAGTTTGGCAATACTTCTGTCTCTTTTTAAGTGGGAAGATGGAAAACTTGATAGAATATCTGTGGTTTGCAAACAGTGTCGCGCTGCTATAAAAGACGTGAGAAAGGTGACGAACCCCCCCAAAATCATTTTCTTGACCTTAAAGGGGAAGTTCAGGATTTTTGACATAGGGCCTCATTTTCGAGTAAGCCAAGATACGACTCACTGGAGATGGTTTGAACATATTTCATTCCGTTATTCTAGTTCCAGGAGGTCGCCGATGCTAATGCTAGTGTAAATCAATAGGAATCTGTTAGCCTGTCATTAAAAACAATCTTAACCACTCCACAAAACAGTCGAGGTAAATCATTTCTAACTTCAGACTATCTGTGTAAATGCTGTGTTAATAAAATAATGTTACAAATAAAACTAACCTGCATTTTGTTGCATTTTAATTGTTGGTGCTGAGAAACTTTACAAAGTTTTACTTCCTGTATTTGGTAGCAGAGTGATGTCATCTGCTGCTACGGAGTATGGAATGCCAAATTTGTCATACAAGGCTCGTTTTACTAGTTTAACACACAAGTTTACTAGTTTAACACAACATATACACAGATAATCTTGCTGATTTGCTTCTGATGTTCTGTGGAGTGGATAAGATTGGTTTTAATGACAGGCTAGCAGATTCCCACACTAGCATTAGCATTAGCATGAAATATGTTGAAACTGTCTTCAGTGATAAGTTTGTTCTTTTTATCCCTGCCTTTTAGTTTGCTTTTGTGTTTTATTGTTGCTTTGTAAAGAGTCCTTGGGTGCCATGAAAGGCGCTAAATAAAATAAAATGTATTATTATTATCATTAAGTAGTACCCTGGATCACTTGTAAATGAGGTTCTATGTCAAAAATCCTGAACTTCCCCTTTAAGGTTAAAAACACTATTTGCATCTAATTATACGTGCATGCGATTATCATGTTTGGGCACGTGACTGTGCAATACGACCGTGTTTGGTCAAATGTAATATTTCCAAGAGATAATTACACTACTTGCATTGATAATTATGATTCGAAGTCCTGGAAGCCCACAAACTTTTCTGGAATGCAGGTCCGACGTACAGCAGCATGTCTAAATACTGAATATTACTACTGAAAACTGGAGGGTCCGTGGCTGGGTTTCAGTGCGAGGGTCATAAAGTAAGAGAGCTCAGGGCAAAAGAGTCATTAAAAGATAATAAAATCACTATAAATTTAAAATGAAGAGTTTAAATGCAGCCACTTAAGACTGAACTGAATCTGGAGCCGTCAGGTTCATTCCAGCCTCTTCACGTTTTCCATTAAGTTGTCAAACAACTGATTCAGTGCAGTAGCAGCCCCCCCCCCCCCCCCCCCGCCCCCGTGTGCTTGGGGTCCTCAAAGGCTGGTCCTGTCCATCACAATGAGTCACTATTTTTTTCCATTTTCCTTCATTTTTGTAGAAGTTTGCCCCCAAATGAACAATATTGTATGTTTAGGAAAGTCCACACACATTCATCCCATCGAACACGTCAGAGCTCTAAGAACTGGACCAGAAGAGAAGAGCAGGACGAGACGCTTTAAGTGATGATGACGAGGATTTCCTGACCCAAACCAGGCACACTGTAAAGCGTTTAACCTAAAAATATGAGTTAAAGGGCTGCGTTCAATTTTAGTTAATTTTGTGTGTTAAAGATGTGCTTGATTGAGTATCTTAATTTATAACATACCAGAAGTTTGTTAATTTGACATAATACATTGAGACAACAAAAATGTCAAAATGCAATTTACATTGTAGTTTTTAGTGCATAAACCAAAAACAAGCTGCAAATGACAGTGAACGTTAACAGAAACAAGCAAAATAAGCTTTTAATTGCCTTCCTGCACTCAGCCTTTGAGTTGCACATGCTTTGATCATCAGCTCTCCGCTGTGCGAATGACACAATACTCATAACTGTAGCAACGAGCTGGGAGCAAACCTATTTTCAAGGAGTCATTTGTGGAATGTGGCACTTTCAAATTGGACCTGACACACATTTTATCGCTGAAAATGCAAGAGCAGAGCCCTACCCAGCGGACGTAGACCGCCATGCATTAATGTGGGAACTCGCCTGCTTGTATTCTGACAGGCAGCAGATGCGTTTAAAGGAGGAATCGTTTGATGCGCTGCAGAGACCAGTTCTCCTTTTGCTTGGAGTGATTTCCCAAAATATCAGTACTCAAGTAACACTTGAAGTCTGCAGATTTCACCTTTAATCTATGACTAATACTGTTCAATTTGAGGTTTTATCTGAGACAGAAAACATTCAACAAGTAGGATTTAAGTCAAGTCAAGTGAAGTCACATTTATCTAAAAAACATTTTAAAAACAACCTCATTTGACTAAAGTGCTGTACAGAGAAAAAAAAAAAAAAAAAAAATCAGAAATAAAAACAGAATAAAAACACAAGCACATAAACACAAACCAAAAATACAAAAATATAAAATATAAATATTAATGTGACACTCTCAAACCGGGTGGAAGGCCAGTGAAAACAAATGCACTTTAGCAGTGATTTAAAATGATCAATGGACTGTGCAGATCTGATGGTTCGGGGAGGCTGCTCCGAAGCCGAGAAGCAGCAGCAGAAAAAGCCCCATCACCTCTACAGTACCTTTCAGCCTGGTCCAAGGGACCGTCAAGAGCATCTGGTTTGTTGACCTCAGTGCTCTGACTGGGGTGTAAGTGTTCAGAAGTTCCAAGAGGTAGGGAGGTGCAGTACCATTAAGACTCTTAAAAACAAGTAATAGAATCTGAAACTGAACCCTAAACTACACTGGAAACCAGTGTAAAGAAACAAGCACCAGAGTAATATGCTCACGACGTTTAGACTCTGTCAGGAGACGAGCAGCTGAGTTCTGAACAATCTGCAAGCGCTGAAGAAAAGAAGCTCTATTCCAAAATGAAGGGAATTACAGTAGTCCAGGCGACAGGTAACCAGAGCATGGATCGCCCTCTGTAAGTCCTGATACGGCAGATATGATTTGACTTTGGCTAAAAGGCGCACATGAAAAACGCTGGATTTGACAACAGAGCTGATCTGTTTTCAAATCTAAACTGAGAGTCAAAAACCACTCCAAGATTTCTTACATAATGTTTGGAGTATTGTGACAAGGGGCCAATTACACTAATATGACCATCTAACACATCTGACTCACCAAATACAATAACTTCAGTTTTATCCCTGTTTAGCAGGAGAAAGGTCTGAGTCAGCCATAGATGCACCTCAGCGAGTCAATGGACCCAGATAACCTGGTCTGCAGTGGCAGGTAGATCTGCAGGTCGTCAGCAAAACAATGAAAAGAGATGCCAAACTTACTAAAAAATAGAACCAAACGGAATCCGATAGAAAGAAAATAAAATAGGACCCAGAATAGAACCCTGGGGGACTCCACAGTTGAGAGGGGAGGCAGCAGATGAGTGACCCTAAACTGACAGAAAAGCCTCTGTCCGCTAGATATGACTGGAACCAGTTCAATGCGATGCCTCTGATACCAACACATGCATCCAAGCGGGACAAAAGGATCTGATGATCCACTGTATCGAAGGCATGCCGGCGTAAACGTTTCCGGAGCTCAGGTGCTGTCAGTGAGGAGAAGCCTACATCAGTACGGGAGCGAGTATCGATGCCGGCATCTGGATCAGACATCCCTAATTTTTATTTAAAATGTTTTCTATCATAATGGGAAAGGCACTTTGTGTATTTGAACAGGAAATGTAATGATTTAAAAGCCGAAAAAATGCAAACTGGAAATCCCACAAGTCCCGCCCCCTCCACATGTTGTCGAGTGGAGCATGTGGTCCAGTGTCGACAGAAGTCCGTAGGCGTGTCAGAGAAAGGCTGGCCTATGCTAACAGCCTCTGTTAGTTACGAAATTAAAGGAGCCAATCAAAATCTCACAATTTCGGGATTTAGCTCTTGTGGGCTGTTCTGGTGTGAGGAAAGAGCCCAAATGAAAAAACTGGACCGTGTAAAAAAATGGGGGTTTCAGGCAAGTTTGCATTTCACCCCAACACCAATAAACATGTTTCAACTAGAAAAATGCAATTTAAAAGTGATTACTCCTTTAAATTTTCTGAATAAAATTAATAAATAAATAAAAGTCTTCCCTCTATGAGATTACACTGTGAACTGCATTTTGGCATTGATTTTTTATTGAATTTCCCTTCCTGGATAAATCAAGTATTTTTCATTTTATTTCATGTTGTCTTAATATTGTATTACTTAATGTCAGATTAAGAACATTCTGGTATGTTGTTGTAAATCAAACACATCTTAAAACAAACTAAAATTATTCCATGTCACTCAAAATTTTAAGACAGCACTTAAACTCATATTTTTAGTCCTGAAAATCTCCTGGAAAAGTCCTGGAAAATTAGGTACTCTGATCCGTAGCTACTCGATACCAGCAAGTACTCAAATGCAAGAACTCGTACAACTTGGTCAGTAAAAAAGTGGTATGGGGGCATCCCTACAGCTAAGTAATTCATGAAAAACGTGTGTTTGAGGCCGATGCATCAAAGTTTCTCAAGATTTGACTTTTTTCTACTTCCTGCCTTTATGAGACAGAAGTAAACTCGTCTCACCGTGTTATGCATCGACACTGAGAAGGGAGTAAGTCAGGTTTTATGTCTATTGTTTATCTTGTTTTGTGTTTTTATCTTTGCTTTCTTGGGTTCTAGAGGGAGAACAACTTCATTCCACTACTTTCAGACTTCAGATAACTGCTGTGGCCTAATATTCTCCAGATCGATGCTTTAAATCATGAATGCAGAGGCTGTTTGTGCACCAGACTCACGCTTCCACTCTGCAGTCTGTTATTCTGTTCAAAGGCTCAGGTGAGTGGAAGCCTTGAGAGGAGCTTCAGATTTTAGAAACGTAATTTAATGGCTGATTTTGTGATTTTACTTGTGGCCGACCCCAGCACTAATGCTCTGCACAGAGAGCAGATCAGACCGGTGATGTTTCAGAAGCTCATGTAGAACAACTCGTATTAAAAGGAAAATGTGAGCGATGGAAAACAAACCGCTCATCGTTACTCCAGCATCATGCGGAAGAAGAAGTGGAAAATTAGTTTGCTCTGCCTTTAATTTCTTCCCTTTCAAACTCACGGAGCACATTTCAAATGTTTTCATAATTCCATAAATCTGTCAAGCAGACACATTAAAAACATTACGCAGCCACCCAGAGAGCAGCTCTCCGTCGGAACGGGCGGCTCAGCATCTGAGAAACTCCTCTGATTTATGTAGATCTCATATTAAAGCCCTGCTGCGAAGCAGGCCTCATGTATTATTCACAGCAACAAGCACGTGTGCGTTTGCGTGTGTCGCGCTGCTACGAGCGCATCACAGCGGCGGTGGATTGTGAGGAAGAGAGAGGAGGAGGTGTGGAGCTGAAACAGACGTGGACGGTGAGGAAGAATGAAAGATAAGAGTGGGAACGGGAGGAAGACGAGGCAGCTCTGCAGAGGCGGCGTCTCCTCAGGTCACCAGATCCAGAAAACTGATCAGATCCCACCTGCAAACTTAATTATACTTACTTTTGTTTTCAGTGTTTTTCCAAATGAAATCTAAACTTTCTGGTCTGTGTTGCTTTTTCTGTTTGTTTTAGAAAAAAGAAGAGAATTTTCTGATGTTCTGGGTTTCCTTTGGGGTTTCTCACGATGGAACCGGAGCCAGGACGAATCTGAAAGTTTCTCCTGCAGCGAGGAGCTGAGCGGACGGCTCACGGCCGTGTGTGCTGCAGAAAAACACGTTTGAAGAGTTCGTAGCTGTGTTTCATTGTGTTTCATAAGTAATTCAAGATTTGTGAAAAAAACAAGAAAGAAGAAAGAACGAAAACGTCAATCAAAACTGAGAAGTCCTGGTTTCTTGTCAGAGCTTTTTGGATTTGTGCTTATATAAGTGTTTGGAGAGTAAATCATAAATGCAATCACAATTTTAAACTGCTGGTCCGAACTAGCGCCACATTAACTCGCCGACTGCCAGATGCTTTCAGAGCAGAGCGCTCCATATTCCCATGGCTTTTAAGTATTTTCACTGATCTTTGGAGAACCACAGAACATTGTATGCTATGCTGATGCAAACACAATCTATCAAAGGAAAGCTTAGACTCGGTTCTTTCATCAGAAAAAAAATGTTTCTAGCTTTTTCCATTCTTTCGTAATCTGCAGTGGAACATGGGGTAGTTGCAGCAAAAATGCTGTTTTTTAGAGCCCTGCACTGGAGCCCGAAGTCCGCCGGCTGGGCTTCGGGGCTGTGACCCATCCCGTCGCTCACATTGTTGCCGCGCAGGTAAAATAAGCTGCTTGTTATTAGACTGATGGTTCTGCTGCTCCTACAGTGGTTGCTGTCTTTAAGGGCACGGTGGATGATGTTTTCCAGGAACATTTTTTTCTATATTGCTCAAAGTCTTCTTCACACCTCGATTGCAGACAATTAATTAAATGTTTTGACACAAAATGTAAAAAAATTAATCGAACGGCAGGGGATGTAAGATCCCCTACCCTGCCTTTAAGATAAGGACAAAAATATTTCTGATAAGCTTTTGCTACGTTTATCATAATAATAGACACTGAGATACGTTTAAGTATGGCTGCGATATGTAGGTCAAACTGCCGTGCGCAGTTGCAGTTGCATCACTGAGTCATTTAAAAAAACAAATTCATAAATTAAACACCAGCCAAAATGCTTCATATACTTTACAAACTAATGTTAATATTGAAAGGAAACTAAGATTGGAGGTGTCGTATAACTGCGCCTGTACGCACCGATTCTCATTAAATAAAATAATGCAGTCATTAAGTTAAATCAATTCAATAACTTTATTTTAATAAAAAATATAATGAATACAGCGGAATATCGCGCTAAGATCCTCAATTAATGTCAGCATCTTAACAGCCTGGTTTAAAGGCGTTATGGAGGATGTTTCTTTCAACAATTTCTACAATATTCTGTAAAACTGGGTTCAGTACTCCATACACTATGATTTATTAAAACCTTTATATATATATAAATATGATTATACATCAGCTGTGAAAGTAAAACATCCACCAATCATCTCTGCATTCCATAACTTTTTCATTTCGCACAAGTTTTCACAACATCCTGCCACAGAAGTTACAGTCTTTGCTCCTAACTGTCACAAAACCCTGATGAAATGACTCGGCTGCAGAGGCGGCAGCTGAGTGCTGAGCACCCAAAGATCTGCCGGCCCAGACAAGATGATGTCATCGTTTCTACAGTTTATCACAGTTTCATCCCCGCGTGAGTGAAAGATCGGTAAAACCCTATCTGGGAACGTCTGAGACTGATTATCATGAGAGAAGCTGGTTTCCAGCATGTTGCTGCCTTGTTCCAACAGTGAACCAGATCCACCAAAACCCCCTTTTTCCTCCTTATTCACAAAGTTTCTGATCATTTTCAGCCTTAGATTGAAGTTTTCATCATCCAGCATCCAGAAACAAAGTTATAACTGCTGCTGTTTAAAAATCCACATTCAGCTTCATCTGGATGAGAGAAGCTGATTTTGGGCTGCAGGTGTTGTGTCGAAGCGGTGAACCAGATCCATCACAACACCATTTATCCTCCTTATTTATAGAGATTCTGACAGTTTCCAGACTTACATTTAGAATACTGATCACAAAAACAAAGTTATACTATTACTGCTGATATCTGGAATATGTCAGGTGGGCGGGGTCAAACCATTTTTGAGGGGTGGGGGGTTGCTAGATTTTTGTTGTGAAAGTATTACGTTTCAACCAAGCAGCAACCTCCGGCAAGAAAAGTGAAGACACTTCTGGGTTGCACAAAAATTGGAGTTGACTCTTCATCCACTGCAAAACAGAGCGAATTCCCATAGAATCCCACGTTAAAAAGACCTTCATAGCAGAAATAAACACGTTTAAAACTATGGTTCAAAACATCACTTAGGTTGAACTTTTCATTCACAAATTTAAAAAATTCACAAAAATGAACTCCTGCCAGTTCCCCCTCCACAAAAGAAGTCCTTTCCTCCAAGTCCGTCTGCTTCTTCCTGCAGAATAGATTCATTTTCTTGCAGATTCTTTTCGACACGGACACTGATGACGATGTGATGTGCAGAGAGATGGAGGATCTCCTGGTTCGTAAAACCTACGCTGAGGTACATCTTCACCAAATGCTCCACCACCCTAATTTTTTATCAGCTTTCCTCTTTTACATTTGAAATAAACACTTTATTCTAGTAAATTTAAGACTTTTTTTAAATCAAAATATTATGACTTTATTCTCAAAGTTTGTAGAAAAAATTTAAAAATTAAAAAATTCTTATTGTGTCCCTAATACTTTGTGAATTTGCGCCGTCAGGCTGAATAAAACAGCTTCCCAGCAGAAATAAAACAAAAAATGACTTACAATTGTGAAGTTCATGACCTTGAGGATCCAGATTGTAAGCGCCATGTTGATCAGGATCAGGATCATCAGCAGCAGGACGAAGAAGTAAAGGCAGCGTTTCCTCCAGCCGTATATTCCCACTTTGTACACTTGTGGTTTCTCTGAACTCTGGACATTGTTCCTATGAGTGCACTGTTCCTGGGTCATCTGAGAAGAAGCAGAAGGAATGACAAGTGATTATGTTTGCTGGCTTCATGTTGACCGAACCGATCACGAACGTTTCTCTGGGTTTTTTGGGCGGCACTTTCGCTGCCTGATTGCATTTTCCTCTTCTGAACACCAGAGGGCAGCAGCAGCAAGTTGCCGCTGAACCGGCAGTCGCTTTACAGAACATTTAGCTTATATCTTCCTCCATATGTGGAGCTGTTCCTTATCATTTAGCAGCCAAATGTCCCACAAGCTTCAACAAGGGCAGCAGGAACAACATCAGCAATTTATTGTGATCTGGTTGCAAATATTTCAGCATTACTGCAACCTCCAGAGCGAAGCCACACGTAAGTGCTTAGAAACTGACGCAGCTCTGAGAAGCATCTGTGGCAAAGATAAGAGATGGGACAGGTCTGCACATTAGTGCAAATAACATACAATTAACATTCTCCCACTTCAATCCTTTCTCTTGAGCCAATGACCGGCTGCTCAGTTCTGGCGCAATGGCAGTTTAGTTAGCAATGGCGTTGACTGATTACCCCGTAAGTGGTCTGTAACTCCATTATAACCCCTCTGCCCCGCTGATGTGCTGATAGTAGCGATTAATGATGATTCTAATTGTCTGCCTGTGAGGATGAGAAGGCATTGTTCACTTCCAGCACTGTAATAATAGTCTCATAACTCTGCGGAAAAACACAATTTACTATCCAGCATGCTTTGGAGTGTGAGCCTCATACCACCAAAGCCAATCGTTTTTGACAACCTCAGACATTACCCCGCTAACTGAAACAAATGGCTGAAGACAGGAGCCGGCTGCGAAAGTGCTGAAAGCGACAGAGGAGATACCAATGCACCAGTCAGCAAAAACGCAGAAATCTCATTTTCTACGCTGGGATTTTATTTTTGTTTGAGGGAAATAAACAAAACTGTCACCCAAATTGGGACGGTTCTCAACAATAGAGGGGAAAAAAAAAAAACGGAGAAAGGGAAAACGCAAAGGAGGAGAGAAAAAAAAAAAAAAAAAAAAAGAGGAGAAAACGAAAAGAAAAGAAGGAGGCGGGCCTTAAAGTTAGCCTCGTTATTTCCTGGAATAACTTCAAAGTATATTAAAGAAAATAAGAAATAAAAAGCTGAAAACAATCCAAACATAAGCTCATTACTGTCCTCTTTAAGTGTGCATTACATCCAAAATACAGAATATACCACCATCTTTCTCTCATGGGCTTCAAATACTAAAAGATTTAAGCTGTCACCCAGTCAGAAGGAGTGATGGACGAAATGCCTCATTTCAGCGGGAAAAACACTTTAATGATCTAAAACGGAGTTCATGTTTAAATTGGTGTCATTTATCGGGATGAAATTTCTGAAAATGTTGCTTTAGTTCATCGAGGTTTGCAGCAGCGGTTTCTGTATTTCCCCGAAGGTCCCAACGCAGCTTCTCAGTCAGGTCGAAGTCTGGACTTCGCCTGGATCATGTCAACAGGATGATGGACTCCAAACAGTTTGCAAATGAGTTAATAACCCTTCCCAGACTGATGGGCTGCAACAACTTGCTATTTGAAGGTCATTTCAGATGTCTTTCCTCCTTGGCATTGTGTTAACGCACACGAATGCTGCAGAGCAGCAAAGCAATACAACGAGCTCACGCTGGTGAAAATGCATCTGATGAGCAGCATCTGGCTGCAGCTTAAACTTGGAAGGAGAAAAGGTGGATTTTGTTTTTCACACTGATTCTGTATTTTCCTTCAGCTTTTTGTTAAACTATGAGGTTCATTTTAAGATCAGACTGTTTTCTTAAAGGTGCAAAAGTTTAAATGCTGAATACTATTCTTTTCTTTCCCCCACATCATCTTACAGTCGCCTCGTAAAACCGTCCTGATCTGGCGAGCTTCAGGTTTTCACTCGCAGATCAGTCTGGCTACTTTCCGTTGAGAATTTGGAGCAGTTCACCAAACGAACGTCCAATCAGCGTTGGCTTTGAGGCGGGTTGAGGTGTGACGCAACGAGAAGGGACAGTTCAGTCTAAACAACATGGCGGCTTCAGCGGATGAAACTAGCGTCAGCGTGGCGTCATTTTTAATTGTGTCCTTGAAACTCGACTGCCGTTTGCCTTCCTCCCTGTGCGCATGCGTGCACTCGCGACTCGCCGTGAGCGTCTCACAGTGCAGACGAACCGAGACAACATGGCTGTTGTAGCTTCCTCAAACTGTTTTCCAGGATCCCCCACCCCGCCTTTAAGCTTGAGTTGAGTTTAAGCTTCTTTTCCTTTCAGTTTTACAATTTTCGGCCAAAATCCCAAAAAATAATCCAGTCGCCCAGGAAAGGGAGATTACTGCTGCTGCAGACGGCGTTGCGAAATCTTCCGGAAACAGCCATGATGTCAGTTTACTGCACGATGGACGAATGTTGGTGACAGGTGAGGATTTCGAAGGGTCTCCCCATTTCTTAGGGGAATAATTCACTGGGGGAAGAGCTAAGGGTAGGGGTGGCTATTGAAATAGGAATTGGAATTTATCTAGTGTGACGAAAAGGGCCAAACTGGTGCCGGGGTAAAACGAGAGTCAACATCAGAGCAGCTTTTGATAAACGGAGGGAGCTTAGATCTGCTCTGGGAATAAAACAGGATCTGCAGTTAGCTTTCTTCTTGCTAAAAAGATAAATGTGATAAACATGATGGAAACAAGGAATCATAATATTACAATGCTAAGTTTTTAGCATGTATGACAGCCATATGACTGTTCCTGGGGGAAAAGATGCACTCTGGACACTTAATGCATTTAGTTCATTCGGTAATTTCATAAAGGTAATTGCGGTCTCAGCCTATGAATTTGGATATTTGAACTACAGGCCAGCGTTAGACTGTTGTTACTGTTAGCATACAGGCTAACACTTCAGCCTGTGGTTGCCACGAGCATTCAGCTCGCATACTATTATCATAAGATGTTGGTCACCCGTTACATTTACTAAAACACGATCCTTTAAAGCAAATATATATCACACAAGAGGGAGTGATGTTGTACTCCAATATCGCAGGCACCAGAAGGGGCACTCTTCTGGACATAACGCCAGAACTTGTGCCGTTTACCTTTAACAAACGCTTTAAAGCTCTGAATTCAGTATTTTTTCCAGCCTGTTTCTGTTTTTAACTGGGTAAACTGTTAAAATGTCAAACAACAACAACAAAATACTAGCATGTAGGTTACAATAACGTCAAACTACAGTCGTTTGAAAAACAGGAAAAGATCTTATTACAGCTGTTGGGTTTGTTCCTTCTGGGCTACTGAAGCAGTTCCAGCTTCTTTGCATATAAATTGCTTGATCTAAGGTAATGAAAAGTCAATGACTCCCATTCTGATGGAATTCTACACTAATGAAAACATCGTTCCGACTAATATACCGCTCTGATTTTGTTACACACTGGAACTTATAGCTTCAGTAGTTTTTGTCAGAAGGAAGACCAGGTGGTCCCAAAAATTCATAATTAATTATTTTGTCTGGGCCAGAAATTTCATGGAATCAGTTGTGGAGATTATCTCCAACAGGATCAAACGTGGAGGAAAAACTGTCTCCCCTCTCCTCAGGTTGTGGCTGGACTTAAATATTGTGTCGTAGAGCAAGAGGTTTACTCAGAAATATAGAAAGCAGTTGGTATCTGATGCTCACACAGCTTGTTGACTTCAGACTTACTCAAAAACAAACAAACAGCTGCACAAGCCAACAGTAACTGGAGCTGTTTGATCCTCACAGGGCCGAGTCTGTATGCGTGGATTAATAACACAGCTCATCCTGCGTCACATTTCAGGCCAAAGCAGAGACCTTCAAATGTGGCTCCAAACGCAGCCTGTTCACCCCGTCCAGTCACCCCTTTAAACAGGATCCAGTTCAGCTGACAGGACCGCTCCAACATTTGTTTACACCCCGAAACTTGATTATGAAAAACCACACACACGACACAAAGGCTGGCAGACAGGTTTTCCATTTCCTCTCTCCAGATTAGTTTGGTTTTTTTCTCCTCGTCTTGTGTGACAGGCTCAGATAAACAACACCAAAGCTGATATGAAGAGAAACTCATCATGTCAGGAAAAGTTAGTAAGCTGCTGGTAACATATGGAAACAGCTTTAGATAGTAGGGATGCACCCCAAAATTCGGCCACCAAAAGTTTTCGGCCAAAAATGACCCAAAAGTGCATTTTCGGTTTTCGGCCAAAAGACATAAATCACCGAAACAACACAGCCGAAACTTGTGATGATGCAACAAACAGCGCATCCAGCACGCAACATATAAACTTTGTGTTTTTATGTGAAAATATATTTAATTTCACTGTCTTTCAGCAGCCAGTCAGTTATAAGCCTGTATATTATTATTTGTTGTAATAGTCCTACAGAAAAAAATGTAAAAGGCATTATGGAATGTACACGAGTGGAGTCAAACTAAATATTTTATTTTGAATTTTAAATCTATAGTGTACATTCTGTAATGTCAGGGGTAAATAAATATTTTGATACTTTTGTACTTGATTTGTTGCAATGATTGATTTTAGTGAAGTTAGTACACATCGTAGCTAAAAGTGCTACAGTTCTAATAATTGACATTTTTTTCGGTGTTCGGTTTTCGGCCTTGGTTTGTTAATTTTTTGTTTTCGGTTTCGGTCAAGTATTTTCATTTCGGTGCATCCCTATTAGATAGACAAGATAGATTTAAACAAGTAGTAACCAAAAATATACGTACATTAAAGAACTGACAATGAAAAAAGAAGAGAAAAAAACTAACAAATAAAAGTAAACATAGGCTATAAACACACAATTTTATTTTACACATCAGTAAAGGAGTGGGAAAAAGTATATACTTATTAGTCAATATTATTCAGTTAGCGTCCAATCTAATAAAACTATGATTATAAAAGCAATAGCATACCAATGGTAATCATCAAATTAGCAATGACGGTAAACGACAACAATAACAGTAATTATAACAATTAATATCCAAAAATAGTAATAATACTGTTTCTAATAACAACCCCAATAATACATAGAGTAGAAATACTGGCACTAACATTACCTCTGAGAACAACAATACTACTAATAAGAATAATTAAATCCTGACAAATTAATGAAAAAATCATCATCCTGATCATATATTAAATTATTTTACAAATATATAAAACAAATCATCACCACCACCACCAACTGTAATAATAGTAACACCAATAATACATCTACTACCAATACTACCACCACCAATACCTCTGAGAAGAACAATACTACTCTACTGCTAATAATAACAACAATTATTATTATTACTATTATCATTATCATCATTATCATTATTATCATTTTATCACTAATAGTAACAATAATATTAATAATCAAATTAAAATCCTGTTTTCATATTATGATGGTGAACAGTAGAACTGAGGGTGCCACCTAAATACGACCAGTTCCACATATGAACTGGTTTCACCTGTTTTACAGTCTACTAATGCTTAAAACTGTAACCAGTTGCACAATAAATGCTCCACAGCAGCTTTTCCTGCAGACTGAAGCCAACAAAGCTCAGCCAGTTCAGCGGCTTCATTCAGGAATCACATTTCTCTACAATAAAAACTGTTTATTCAAGCAGATGTAGAAATGCTTTTGATTGCACTCAAACGTGTCTTTCATGAAACTGAACGAAGAGGAAAAAATGCAGACGTCAGAAAAAGAACAAACAGAAGCTTCCAGAGATCTCCAGGTGAAACATTCGGTTGGATGAAGACGTGCGTGCGTGTGTTTGCTCATCCACGTGTAACTGTAACTGTTCAGGAAAGCAGCGGCATGATCTGCACTGCATGTTTAAATCAACAGCTACAACCACGTTGCAGCGAGGAAATAATCCCTGATGCTGCCGCTGCAGTCATCTCACATTACAGTAATCTCCTTGTAGACATCCAGGATGGTACGCACAGTACTACGGTTCAAGTATTTAAGGAACCCTGCTCACTTCATTTTTCCAGTCTTTGCTACAGATAAGACCAAGCACAAACCTTCCATATTCACTCAGCTCAGCAGCTTGTTCCCATAAGACAACGCAGCTATTGCACCCTATGCAGTAGTATTTGTACACGTTTTTGCAGTTTTGTGTAGTTTTACTATTGACATTATTTAAAGGTATAAAATGATATGTAAAAGTGAAATGATGAAATTTTGAGTGTGGTTGACTCAGCAAAGAAACACAAGAAGACATCATCAGAGGAAGAGAGGAATAAAAAAGGGAAACGTGAAGAATAAGACAAGAGTCAAGATAAGAGTCTTTTACTGTCTGGAGAGATCTCAGAGTACAGGATGAAGATGATGCTGAATGAGCTGTCGATGGGAGGTAGAGATAGGCATATTGATACCCTGGAGTCGATACGTCAATACCAGCCAGGCAAAATATCAGAATCGATACTTGAGTATTGCCATACCACTGTACAGATACAGAACATGCAAGTTTCAACTTCTGAGAGTTTACGGAGATGAAATGAAGTGAAATCAGCCAGATTCTAGCTCCTGTGTCACGTGGTGGTGGTAGCCTATCAGATTCTAGCTTCTGTGTCCCATGATGGTGGTAGCCTATCAGATTCTAGCTTCTGTGTCCCATGATGGTGGTAGCCTATCAGATTCTAGCTTCTGTATCACATGATGGTGGTAGCCTATCAGATTCTAGCTCCTGTGTCACATGATGGTGGTAGCCTATCAGATTCTAGCTCCTGTGTCACATGATGGTGGTAGCCTATCAGATTCTAGCTTCTGTGTCACATGATGGTGGTAGCCTATCAGATTCTAGCTTCTGTGTCACATGATGGTGGTAGCCTATCAGATTCTAGCTTCTGTATCACATGATGGTGGTAGCCTATCAGATGCTAGCTTCTGTGTCACATGATGGTGGTAGCCTATCAGATGCTAGCTTCTGTATCACATGATGGTGGTAGCCTATCAGATTCTAGCTTCTGTGTCACATGATGGTGGTAGCCTATCAGATGCTAGCTTCTGTGTCACATGATGGTGGTAGCCTATCAGATTCTAGCTTCTCTATCACATGATGGTGGTAGCCTATCAGATTCTAGCTTCTGTGTCACATGATGGTGGTAGCCTATCAGATTCTAGCTTCTGTCACATGATGGTGGTAGCCTATCAGATTCTAGCTTCTGTATCACATGATGGTGGTAGCCTATAAGATGTCATGATGATGCTTAGTGTTAGCGACGATGATGATGATGTTTTGGTATTTTTAGTACTTTAATGCAGGTTGTACCTTATGTTTTGGTAAATTTATAATGGTAGCTACATTTCAAATTTGAACAACGGCCACTGAATAGATTTAATCTTAACCTGTAATATTTGTACTATTCTATTTGATACCTGAAAGAAGTTTTAAATCATATTTTTGTCTAATTTACTCATAAGTATAATTTATGATTGTTTAAAAAGTGTTTCTTTCCAGTACTTCTGTTCTCAAATTTTACCCATATCTAATATTGCCCTTGCATTCAGATATTAATGCAAACTGTGCAATCGTTATTTTCTTTTAAGGGGCAAAAAGTATTGATATAGATGAAAACTGCTGGTACTGTAGCAACAGGGAAAATTTTGGTACGGCCCAGCCCATTGGGTGTTTTTTAACCTACCACTGCAACACTGATTGGGTTAAATTTTAATACGGTTTGCTCATTTTGCAAGTTTGCATGTTCTGCTAATTATATTCCACGTCTTATTTTCATGCTCCAGTTTAGGAAATAGTGAATTACACAGCATTTATGTTCATGTGCTAATCTGATTCCACCATAATTTGTATATTTAAATTCTTCACCGCTTGTTCATTCCTGTGGATGCTATATATCAAGATAATTGGAAATAGATTTCAAAGCCCACGAATCTTCGCTCCCAGTTGGAAACAGGCCGGTATTTTTGTGTAAATGCAAACGATGCAGTCAGAGAACGTCTCTTCTACAGCAGCTCGACAAGCCGATGAGGGCACCAATCAAAAGTCCAACAACCACAACAAGTTCCCAACAGTTCTCCAACTTTTATAAATGCGCTCATTGCTTGATTGGTTTCTTTTTCCCTGCATACACACTGTATTATATTGTGGATCTGCTCTCCTCACAAAGTGTCACACAAATCAAATAAATGCACTGCCGTAATGAAAAGTAACTGCTCTCTCCTCTGCCTTCTACAGACTCTCCATCCATGCACTAAGAGTACTGATAGCTTTCCAATAAACTCAAAGGGTACAAGCCGAGTGAGAAACGAAATGGGGCTTGGGTGGAAGCTAAATAATGGCCACTCTCTGAACAGTGGAGGTGTGTGTGTGTTAAGAAAGTTGAGTTGAGCCAGGGAGAAGGAAAATAAGTGGCAAATTGGAGGCAAATCAAATCATTGGCCTTTTGAGTCCCTTTTTCCCTCCCCTGCTGCTGACCAATGGTGCCACTTGTTCAGCTAACTATTCATTCAGAGAGCCTGAAGAAAACCCAGCGGTCCACAAACAAAGTCTGTGTCTGATTAGGGAGAGAAATGAGGTTTTACAAAATGTTATTGGTCATTCCTGCTGCCAAACAGCCAGGCGGCTCTGCATTAGGACTTTTATAGACAAAACGTGGACCTGATGGTCGCTGCAGATTGATATGCCGTTATTGGCTCATGAATGCCTCCAAAACTAATAAATACACCGAACGGCGACGGCCAGATGCAGCTCGTTGGCCAGTGCAACACATGGGAAAACAGATTTAGGCAAATAAATTATGATCAGCTGACAGAAAAGTTTGCAAGCATTTGCCTAAGTGGTGGTTTTGGGTGGGAGAAGATAATCTCTTAAGTGGTCAAAAACAAAGCCGTCCTCTAAATGGCACCTAAAACGAATCACCTCACACCAGTTGTTGTTTGCTATGTTTCAGGCTGCATTTTTACGGTACATAATTATTTTTCTTGTCGTTTTGTGTCTCCTTCCTTCCCCCAGAGGGCCCTAAAACTTCTTTTTTTATTGACACACCAGTGCCACAATACGAGTTTTTATCCTTTTCTTTTAAAATCCCCAACAGCATCATCAGTGGGGAAGAGTGATGCACTGCAGGCCAGAGGAGATCTGATGAAAACAGTTTCCACCGAAGCAGCTGCTCATCTCAACATCTGCCCATTCAGACACTAAAGAGACTCTGAGCATTCGCTCATCCACAAAACACCACTTTCAACGCACTTTATATAAAAACACAGCTACTATTACTTATTCATATTGTGCAGCAGCACATGGAGAAGTTCTTCAGAGACAGTTGGGTCCCAGAAAACTGCTGATGGTTTGTCTACATTTGTCGATAAGACTTGGCTGTGGTTGTAAACTGAGGGATTCAACATCCACCCAGACTTTTGTTTCCTGGAGTGCAGGTCCACGCGTCATGTGAGGTGAAATCTGTGGTGGCAGGGCTTCGCACTGCAGCTCCATCCCTAAGTGGAAGCCCAGCTGGAAAAGAGATGAACCTCCTCCCCACCGTCCAGTTCAATTCATTCATGAGCATTTTTACTGTTGCATCAATTCATCTTCGGTCTGCGTGGGGCCGACTGGATAAAAGAAAATGGATGCAGTATCCGGTCACGTCTGAAGAGCTGAAAGTGAAGCCAGTTGGGCATTTCCCACCATCGCCATCTTGCCGTATGTTTTGTGTCGTCACTCCCAAAAAATATTAAAATGGGAAAAGTGCAGCCTCAGGGAAAATGATTGACAGCCAATGTACTCTGTGCTAAATGCTAACCAAGCTAACATGAAACTAACAGTAGCTAACAAAGATTAGCCTTTTAAAATGTCCCTAAAAAGGGTTTTTTGCCCCCCTGTAGCTATCCAGGAGCTAACGGACCAGATTATGATCCTTGAAGATCCTAAAGATCATTTCTAGTGTCCAACCTTTTGCAACGTTCTGCGTCTGGTTTTCTGCTTGGCCCACCAGGCATTATTAAATATATCTACATGGGCAGAAGAGACAAATGCAGTCAAAACATGAAAAGGTATTAAAGACCACCTTAGTTTAGTTCTATATTGTGTTGATGTATTCATATAAAAAACTAACACTAACTAAGACTAAGAAGAAATGAGAAACAGGTGAGACAGGGAACCAGAAGTACAGCAAACAGAATCCACAAGGAGAAACTCTACAATGTAAAACAGGCAAAAAGACAGGACGAAACTAACTGAAACCCCACTGATCATGACACGACTACTGCTAATACTGTCATTTAGCAGACGCAATCCAAAGCAACTTACATCTCAGAGAACAGCAGCACATTTCTCAAGACTTTTCCGCACAAACTGAAACTTCTCCAAATGTTTTCTTTTTATTTAGCTTGCTGCCGTTTAAATTCAGTTTGCATTAGGATAAAATAAAGCACATCTATGAATTCCTCAAAGCCTTTTGGAGCTCACAGTGAACAAATTATTTTGATATCGCTCATAGTTTTCTCTCAGCGGACATGAGTTTGGAGGGTGAGCACAGGCTGATCAGAGCAGACATCAGGGTCTGCAGCCTGTTGTTCATCCGCCAACATGACACAAAAACACCAAATGTTACTCTCCCACCTTTTAGTTTTCAGGTATAAATCATATATCCACTTGAAGGTCAGAGTCTTCTCTTTCAGCCCATGTGACTGCCAAAGAGCTGTGACATATAGAATTTGAATTATGGGATACTATATCAAAGGAGCAACTTCCCATGTCTGCCATTTCTCCTCATTACCTCAGTAAACCAACTGTTTTTAAATCTCACTACTTTCAATTACACCGCGGTTTGTGTCCTTTCGGTATCATAGTTCCTGTTACAAGCTGGAACAAATCAAGAAGCAAATAAAAAGTTGAATGTGTTGTTTGGATTGCATTCTTCCGCTTCATTTTGCAGTCATTTCGAGCCAGAGGCAGATGCACTTATGTTTGAGACAACTAGCTTGCTTGCTAACCCTAAAATTGTTCATATTAATTATTGTAAATAATTAACTGTAAATAATTAAAGGTTGTTGCTAAATATAAATGGAGTCCAGCCAGAACCATCGGCTACTACATGAAGAAATTTGTCTGATAATGAAAAAAATCTGAGATGTATGCTCTCAAACATGAGTGTAAAATCTATCCAACCAGGACCGGGTGAGAGGAAGAGAAGAAATACAGGCTGAGTGTTGGTGTGAGAGGAAGATGTAGAGTCTTCTCCGATCTGTGACGGGTCAGCACCGCTCTGTTCGCCTTCATCCCATCAGACACGCTCATGTTAAATTGCTTGTCTCTTTTCCAGGCTTGCCCCCGTCCTTCAGTGCCTCTCTCTTTCATTCCCCGCCCCCTCCTCGCCGTTTCAGCCTAACATCTTAATCATAATCGTGTCGTGAACCATAAACACTCATATGCTTTGCAGTGGAAGCAGCCTCGGGGGAAGAATGGCCGCTGAATAATAACAATAGCTTTGTTTGCAGAGCGCGCCGGCTGAACTTTCCACAGATTATTCGGGTTCACACACTAACCAACAACCATGCTGTAAGGTTAAAGCAATCGCTGCAATTATGTTACACATTTAGATTATTTCCTTGAGTTGAAAGTGATTAAACTTTCATCAGTTTCTGTCTCATGTCTCAGGAGTCCTGGCTTTAATGGTCCAAATTAAAATCCCTCGATGAAGACAGCTAGTTTTAACAGAGCTTCGTGTTTCCCAGCAACACTAAAAACTTCACGATTCATGTGAGACTGGTTTCAACTGCAGAGAGTTTGTGTCAGAGAGGCTTCTTTACTTTTATGGGTGTTGTGGTTCATTGCATGCAGCCCAGAGAGAGCAGCAAAGCATGGATAAAGAAAGAAAAAAGTGCTGCACTTAAAATCCACTCCAGCAACAAACTGTTGAGTCAAACCAGGGCTGGACTGGAACAAAAAACTGGTCCGAGCAGTTTTGAACCAAGACTGGTCCACCAGGTATCGATGGAGAGACGATGAAGCCTCTGAATGAAAACAAGTGCTTGTACACTGTCTTGTTTGTGTATAACTTGTCTAATAAACTTAAACCTAAACTTTCCCCCCACCATCTAATGACATGTACGCTAGGAAAACAGGTTTCCTTTAAAAAAGAAACTGCATGTATAAATTGCACTTTTATACTACACACATAAATTACACATTTATACTACAGTATAAATTTAGGTAACATGACAAAAAACTTTTGATGAAAACCATCCTGCCCATCCTGTTATTCTATACAGCAGCTGACTTAGTGGTCTGTAAAGCATGAACAAGGTGACAAAAAGCTACAATATAATCAGCAGGATGTTATAACGACCAAATTATTGTTTCATAAAAACAAACAAGAACCAGGTGAAAAAGGTAACCAATGCACTGTATTTATCTTTAGCAAATCTGAACTTTTTTCCAAGTAATAGGGCAGCCCCCTCCCATACTCATGCCATATAGGCCCCTATTACAATCTTACTGCAAACAGGCTTGAGGAACTGGATGTAGCCGAGATACCAGCAACCTTAAAATCAGTGCTCCTGAACTATAGCTGATCATGAACCGGGTAACCTGCACGCTTACGACACTACGGAAGCCGCGGCAGGCGAGATCGTACGTTCTCTTTCTCTTTCTTTGTTTTAAATCAAAAGCCAACCCCTCTTGTGTTTTTCTGCTGCTCGTTCGCTCTTAGCACAATGTAAACAGCGAATTTCTTCTTCTACGCTTGCATTATCGGCAGAGTAGGTGCTGAACGCCGGGGTGTGCTTTGCGGCAGCTGGATGTTCTACTGTTTACGCTATAAAAATATTCTAAATGATGTGGTTTTGAGTAAATTATGGACGCTACAAACTCAGGACACTTGGATTACGTTGGACGAGCAGTATGGAGGAACAGTTTTTGTCGACTTCTATGGACCTTTTAGGTTTGAGCCTGGGGGAATCCATTATATGAAAGTTGGGGTAAAATGAAAACCTGTCTGATCTCTGGCTGCATTTGAGATATTAAAAAGTGCTCCAGAGTCTTGCTCAGCATGAGGGTGAGTAGAAAATGAACGCACATCTTTCTGTGGGTGGACTATTCCTTTAACACTTGGTTTTGAGCGCTACTAAGATTGAGGGTTAAGACAGGAATGGGAATTGGCCTGTATACGGCCTGGGAACGCTTCCGGATCCCCCCTCGGATAACTGCTGACAGGAAAGTCTGGGCTTCCCTGCTTCACCTCCCGCTGCTTCGTCCGCGTCGGTGCGTGCGCTGAGTCCGTTTCTGGCGGGCTGCAAACCCCGCACACATACTCCGCCTCACTCCGCCAGCACCCTCTCCGTTCAGTCACAAAGCAGGCAAAGGAGCATGCGCGAGAAGCAAAATCTTTTGGCCTTCAACTTCAAAATGAGTGTTTACAAGGCAGTTTTTGTAGTTTTGACAGGATCTGACGTGCGGCGACCTACTTTGTAGGGAGTTTGTATACGGCACATTGAACTACACACATTGCCCAATTTGCCTTTTAAGTCACACAAGACGCAATTTTTTAAAGTTATTGCATGCTACAATTGCCATGTTTTTACACAGATAATTTCTTTGTGGTGGATGTAAAAAACTTACCGGATGATGTTTGCCTTCTCCACGGGGAGGGACAGAAAATAGAGGTGATCGATTGGGGAGGCCGAGGACCGAGCGGACGGGTGGAGCGGAGCGGAGCGCTGGCGGAGAAGGGACTGCTGCCATGATTAAAATAGCAACGGATTTGTGGGTGGGACGGAGCGGGGCGGAGGGAGGCAGTGGACGGAGGGGGTTAGGCTGCCCCCTGACCCGACCTCGGATGAGCGGCGAGAAGATGGATGGATGGAAAATTAAGATGAGTCTAAAATTTTGAACAAAGAAAATCCTATTGTCAAAAAAAGGGGGTGGGGCAGGTTTCTATTTCTTATATTTGCTTGAATTTAACATGATCTGATGTGTGGAGGCTCCCACTGAAACTACATTCAGACAGAAGAGAAGTGGAAGTTTGCTCAGTTCTCAAATCAAAGTCGTGTTGGAATGAAGACTGAGGGTCCCCTCCAGTAGAAAGAGATTGGTTTGGCTTCTCAGTTTCAATCAGTCCTCAGTGTTTCCTCGGTGTTATACAAGAATTGACTGGGATCCAGGAAATATCAGACACCCCTACTGGCTTAGCTACCCATCAGTTATTATCAGGCTGTCTCAGCTTTTTGCACACGTCTGTGATGGATTTTTCAGAGGAAGCTTGTGGATTTGCTGTGGCTCAACCAGATGGCACAAAACTCCCCTTTCCAAAAACCTCAGTAAATAAATGTTAATCTGGGAGCCAAAAACGGCTTCCCAGACACAGATCCATGGAAGTGTGACTCTGGAGTTTGTCAACTTCTCTTGTGCTCAGCAGGAGTCTGCGAATATAAAAGAGACTGTTCCTCTGGCTGCTAATCAGAGTTTCCGCATCAGTAATTCACCAGGGAAGGACAGGTTTGCTAATGATGCCCCGCTTTTATTGCTTTAGCCACAAGTTTTAGGACAGAAATGCAGAAATATGAGCTTATTCTTTCATTTTTTTCTAATCATGGTTTACAGTAGCTTTACAACCTACAGTGTGGAGGGATCAAGATGGTCTCAAAAGTTTAAGACAGATTTTACAACTAATGTTCAACTAAACTGACTGCATTATGGTCTGATTTTTTATACGAGACCTTGATAATCTATTATTATCTTGAAATGATTGTGTGCAGTAAGGCTCATTTCAACTGAAAGTGGGGTTTGCTTCCACTTCGTTTGGTCTTTGGATTTTTTTCACTTAAAAAAGAGAAAACTTTCCAGATTAATGGTGACTTGTCTTTTTTTGTCCTCTACTTGTTCAGTTTCCTCAGATGTTTAAAGGACACTGCACCCCATGCAGAGACATGCATGTTTGGGAACCGCTTTTTAACCTTAAAGGTACAGTATGCAAGAATTACTGACATCTAGTGGTAAAGATGGGTATTTGAAAGAAAAGATGTTTTCTTTCAAATGACTTCATATTCCAGCACTGTTGTGAATGTACGGTGGCCGCCAGTGACCAAGCTAGGGGGGGGGAGGGGAGGAAGGGCACGTGGAATAGAGGGACGGTGGAAGCTTTGCACCTCGAGTAAAAAACCACATGATAATTTACATAAAATGTTGAAACTGGAAATAATTTAACCTACAAACCAGCTGTTTTGCAATTTCTCAATATTTGAATAAAATAAACATGATAAAAAAAAAAATCTTTTTAGTGCTTTAATGCTGCAACATTTCAAATCCAACATTTTTGTTAATGACACCCAACAAATTGCACAAGAAGCCACTGAAATGCTTTGAAAAACTTTCAGAAATCATGCTTCTACCGGTTTATATGAGTTTAGAGATCATTCAACATGAAAATTGAAATCAAGATTAAATTGCGATTAATTGCACATCCCTATGTTAAAGGTGCCATGACATCACATTTAACTTTTCTGGGGTTTTGGGGGTATAACATGATCTGTTGTGCACTGATGAGGTCATGTGAATGTCAGAGTGAGTAAAGTTCCTGCTTATGGTCTGTCAGCTTTGTTTCTCTGATCAGAAACGGTTGAATCTGACAGCAGCTTATCATCCTACGTCTGGATGTCAGTGATTCCTGAAAGGGCCATGTGGCTGCTGGTTTTCTTTCCAATCACGCAGTAGCAGACCAGACTGCACCCATTTCATCAAGTCTTCAAGTTAAGACAACGTTCACACGGCGACGATCAGAAGAGAAGACGCAAAGGTGGCGTCTCGTCTTCATCTTTTTATCCGCGTTCACACGAGCATCATCATGAAGAAATCCGCATGCATACGAGGACGCAAGCGTGTATGGAATTTGATTGGATCTGCAGGCCGGGCCTTTAGGTGGTGCTGTGAAGAACTCACAGTCAGAAGAAAAATATAATTATTCTTTAAAAAAAAAAAATGGAGGGGGGGAGGATGTGTGGACAGATGAGGAGGTAGAATTACTTCTGCAAACGACGCTCAATTACAAGCTCGCAACCTGGATCCGCTGGGCTTCCGTAGTTCCGCAGTTGTTGAGTTTCCTGTATTGTGAGACGTCACGCGCATGCGATGTGAGCACGGCATCAGCAGGTCTGTGCGTCCACCGTCATTTCTGCGTTTTGGAACGTGCAGAGCGTTGCGTCCTCAGGAATTCCACTTTGGAATGAGTCTTCAGATTTTTGCGTCTTTAACCCAGAATAACGCCGTTGCCGTGTGAACAAAAGGCACTTCTGATGAAATATTTTGCCGTTTTTACCCACAATCGTCCTCGTGTGAACGGCCCCTAAGACTGGACTCACTTGATAAGCTGAGTGGAGTCTTGAGAGACTTGAGAATCCCGTCTATGGAAGTGAAGTTTGACAGAAAGTTCTTTCCTTAGGTACAGTTGCTAACGTATGATTGGTCAGCGGCAGTTCTGGGGTGGGGCTGGCGAAGGGTTCATTAGAGCACACTATCAAGCAATCAGCCTCCACCCTTCCTCTCTGCAAACGATCTATGCACCCTCCACTTCTTTGGAGAACTAACATATGCAGTAATGTCGTCTACATGAACTAGTTTTTACTGCTATGTCATCACTCCTTTAAAGCTGCCTTTCAACGTTTTGAGTCAGAGATTAGTGACAGCACATCTCGAGGCGTTTAAATAGCTGCCATCTGATGCCATCACACAGACAAAAATGCTGATTATGGCTTTAAGGGAATTAAAATGATGGCTGGCCGTATGTTAGGACTGTAAACTGGGCCAGACTGAAATCGCACCCTGACCCTGACATTTCTTCTTGGTTCATTTTCTAAATTAATACCACAACTGATAAAGAGCAAGTCATTTCAGAGTGAAGCCGCAATCCTGCAAACTTCCCTGCAGGTTCATGACAGTCGTAGAAGCTCCGGCTCTCCTTCGAAACTTATCTGGCAGGATCACAAGACAAACAAGGAAATCCACTTAAAACCGAATATTTAGACTTGTGAGACTCTAGGACATCTAACCAGTTCATATCTGCATGTCACAAAGGAAAAGGCACCACCAGGATATGCATCACTGCATCAATGCAAACTGGACTCTGCTGCCTGTAATCAGTAACCATGGCAACAAGTAAGACCTGTGTAATTACAGGCCAACATTAATCATTTCATTAAATCAAGAAAAGGTGAAACTTGCCAAGTGTGGTCCAATAAAAAGCTTCCCTGCACCTCCTGAAAGGAAGCTCTTTTCATTTCTTTCTTTGAAATCATTTGTTGAAAAGCACTTTTATCCAAAGTGCTCCGCAGTTCTTTGGTTTTAAGCACACATGGACTCTAATAAAAGAGCTCGCTCTCCCAGCAGTGCAGCGGAGAACCAAGCGGAGGACGTAACGAGGACACGAGGCAGGAAACAGAGCACAGAAACAGGTTTGGCTCCACAAGGAGGTAGAAAATCACAATCTACACAAAAGAAAAAAGACTTTTATTCATAAAGAAAAGGCCCCAAAGAGCGAACAGGGCTAAAGATGTTTGATGACGTCGCTGTCTGGAGATTTTCCCTCTGGGGAGGAGTGTCGTCTTTATTTCCAGCCGTTAGATGAAGGCCGGGACGCTCAGATGCAGGATTGGTGAGTAAGTGTGAGGATTTGTCTGCTGACTTTGAAGCTCTGGAGTGGGAATGTGCTTTGGGAAAGATCCGCACAGGTCGAGTGGGAAAGGATTTAGTCCGTCTCAACGACCGGTCTCGCTGCTGAGACGGACTAAATCCTCTCTGTTATCTGTTCTGCTTCCCACCCCGTCCAAATCACCTGTCTGTCAAACTGAAGCCACCATAAGTAAACTCTTTTTTTAACATCTGTGTAATAAAAGGTAGCGTCAGTTAATCAGTTAAAGGAATATTCCACCCACAGAATGATGTAACTTTATTTTCCACTTCCCCTCATGGTGAGCAAGACTCTGCAGCACTTTTTTAATATCTCAAATGCAGCCGGCGATCAGGAAGGCTTCTCGTCCCCCCCCCCAACTTTCATATAATGGAGTTCACCGGGGTCCGAGCCAAAAAGGTCCATAAAAGTCCACAAAAACTTGTCAATATTCCTCCATGCTGCTCGTCCAATGTAATCCAAGTGTCCTGAATGGGTAGCGTCCAGAATTTACTCGAATCAACATCATTTACTATATTTTTAGAGCCTAACTGATAGGGGGGGGGACTCTGAGTTAGCTGGATCTGAGTGCTGATCAAAACAGTGGTACTGCATATCCGTGGTCAACAACAGACCGCATGAAGGTTAGTCACCGACCGTACGATACACATCTCGCTTGTGGACATTTATGGATGAAGTGGTTTTTGAAGGATTTGATTTACTGCTATAACAAAGGCCTCCATTTTCCCTACAACTGCTTCTCTCACTAAGATAAAGCCAAATTCAGACTTTTAAAATTGCACCCAAATAAAAGTTAGAGTGAGGAAGGAGAGGAGGAGCTTTTTAGGAAGCATTATACACTGTTATAAAAAACAGAACCAAAAACAAACAGGCAAAGACAACAAAGCTGTCATAGTTTATATTTTAAGTCTTTAAGATGAAGAATTAATTTAATCATACTGTGATGATCTCTGCTGGGAAATTATCTTCCTGCAGCAGTAAGAGAAAAAAAGTTTAGAAAAGTAGAAGAGAGCACTTGGTTGTGTTTGTTGCCTGGCAACAGCAGTGCTGACAGGTGATGCAGGTGAGCTCTCTGTAAACTACAGCGGGGTACCACTCTGCTGCAGTCTCCATCATCTCCGTGGAGGCGTGCAGGAGTACGTCTCTGCAGCTGCATCGCGACCAAAATCATTCTGGGATCCCAGTATTCCCATTAGGCCAATGGGCTCATCCAACATTCCCCATAATGATTAAGAAAGAGTTTAAACTCATCCGACATCCTCGACATCTCAATAAGCTCTTCTCACATGTAAATAACTTTCCTGCTGGAATCTTCACATATCGTGACAGATAAGAATATTCTCCATCACAAATCCCTCCAGCAGCGCAGCATCCAAACTGGCATTCAGATGTCGTTAGAAGTCTCAGAAAGAGCCAAGAACGATGGACTGGGACCAGGACTGCTACAACCAGTGCATCAATCTAACAGGAAAGCGAAAGAAGGCTTAATTAAAACAAAAAGGGACATAAAAATGAAGAGTTGGACAGAGGATGGGTTCTGCTTTCTCATCGACCAATCTGGGCAAATATAGAAAGTAAACTCGCTACCATTGCTTTGGTTCTGTGCATGTCTTCAAGTCAAGTCATTTTTATTGTCCCTGATGGGAAACTTGTTGCAAAGACAGTGTCCTCAGAAAAAAAAAAAAAAAAAGAAAAATTCTTTCGCAGACATTAAACATCAAACATGACTGTCCACTAAAATCACTGATGACAAACTGGGAACAGTACACGAAATAACCTTTAAAAAGACTTCAGACTACTTTATTCATCCCGTTAGGAAGTTCAGGGAAATTCAGGTACGAGTTTCATGACAAAGGAATAAGAGAGGAAGAATCCAAAACGAAAAGAGAGAAAATGTCGGAGTACTCAACACCATCTAAGGCTGTCGAGGTTGGTATAGAAATATATATAAAAACATGAAAAAAGATACAAATAAATATGAAATTGTATAGAAATTAAAGGGAAATATACATGTATGTATATCTACACAATATATAAATAATAAAGATATAATAAACTAGACATGTAAAAATGACTAAACTATATTTCTATGTATGATACAATAAATGAATGAATATGCTTTACACATAAGTATTTATACATAAATAAACCTAAATAAACATGAAAAAAATAATAAACATAGATATTAAAAAGCGTGAGAAAGTTCGGTAACAGTTGTCAGTCCAACTTTATAGTCTTCTAGCCTAAAGTGATGCAACAGGAAAACGTTCATTAAACTTTAAAGGAAAACTTTGTTTTTTTCAACCTGGACCTTATTTCTAAGAGTATATATGTGCATTTACTCACCGGTAAAATTTCTGCTTCACTTTGAGTCCTTCAGAAGATATTAAGTCGAGTCGCCGTTCGGTCTACATCCTGCATAACGGTGGAGACGGGGCAGCCTCTATGATATTATCTGCAGCAAAACTCCTTGATTTTCGCCAATATTTTAAGTAGAATGAACAAACGAACGAGTACTATTGTCCTGTGAGTCCAGATTTAGCTTTCCGTTAGTTATCAGGGTGTTATGCACACTTTTTGGTATGGTCTGATATAGTGACCGCACCGTCTCCACCATTTTACTGGATGTCCACCGAAGGGCGACTCAACGTAATATCTTCCCAAGGAGTCAAAGTGATGCAGAAACTTTACCAGTGAGTAAATGCACGTATATACTTCTAGAAATAAGGTCCAGGTTGATAAAAAAGAAAATTATCGTTTAAGTTAACAGACTTAGGCCTAATTTCATCTCTCATGTTCTTTTCTTTTTTTTCATGTGCATTTTACAAAGAAAATGACGTTAAACCTTTAAACAACATTAAACTAAACAATACGGTTGTCATCCATTATAAAACTTTATCTATGGAGAAAATATTTACTTTTGTGGATTTTCTTGGACAGCCTTCTTGCCCGTGATTTGCAAATTTGTCATACCCCTTTGTTTTAAGTGTGTATCTGAAAACCCTTTGTGTGAAGGGGTATACTGTATACCAGGGGTGGGCACCCCAGGTCCTCGAGGGCCGGCATCCTGCAGATATTAGGAGTTTCCCTCCTGCTGCACACCTGACTCCATTCAAAAGGTAATTGTGCAGAGCTTGATGCTCTGAACAAGTCACAAGGTGTGTTACCACAAGGAAACTCCTAATACCTGCAGGATGCCAGCCCTCGAGGACCTGGAGTGCCCACCCCTGCTGTATACCCTTACCCCTGTGTTCTAACAGGATGGAGACAGCCCTACACGTGAATGTGCAAAACGAAGGGGGAAGGCTAAGGGGGAGAACTGAGATTGGGCCTTTGAGAGAAGGGGTAGCAATGCCGCTTAAGAGTAAATTAATAATATCAGAAATGTTGTGAAATAGAACTTAATTAGCTCTTAGTTGTGCAAAGTTGTGACCAGAAAATAAAACTCAATCATACATATCACATGCATAATATCCTGCAGCTTCAAGAAACTCACAGCCTTCGTAAAAGTTATTTACCAACTTTTCTAAATCACAATGAGATCAGTGTTTTATGTGCCCGTGAGGATAAAATCAGTTCCTGTCAGATGAATCAGAGTTTAAATGAACGCACTGATGTCTAACTAATAAGGACACCAGAATAACTGAGTTTTCCCAGTAAGAAACCCTGATCAGCGACTGTGGAGTCTAACGACATCAGTCCAGCTGTCCATGTCGGCAGGCGGTAGCAGATACCAGGTAATTAGGAGTCACCACTGCATCAGTGGCAGGGCTGCAAGATGGCGTAACACACAACGGCTGCTGGATTTGTCTTTGACATTTGTCTGAAAATTTACATTCAAGAAGGAACCAGAAAAGCATTGAAAGCTCACAGACCTCAACCAAGCAGCTTCCCTCTCCCTATATGGCCCCATCTTGCAATAATAAAGAATCCTTAAAACATTGGTCCGAATGGTCCGAAAAAGACAAAATATCCAGTGAGCAGCAGTTCTGTGGATGCAAATGCCTTGTTGATGTCAGAGGTCAGAGGAGAATAGCCAGAATGGTTCCAGCTGATAGAAAGGCAACAGTAACTCAAATAACTACTTGTTACATCTGAAGTATGCAGAAGAGCATCTCTGAATGAACAACACATCCAACCTGGAAGCAGATGGGCTACAGCAGCAGAAGACCACACCGGGTGCCGCTCCTGTCAGCTAAGAACAGGAAACTGAGGCTACAATTCACACAGACTCACCAACATTGGACAATAGAAGATGGAGAAATGTTGCCTTGTCTGATGAGTCTCCATTTCTGCTACAAAATTCGGATGCTAGGCTCAGAATTTGGTGTCAACAACATGAAAGCATGGATCCATCCTGCCCTGTACCAACGGTTCAGCTTGGTGGTGGTGGTGTAATGGTGTGGGAGAGATTTTCTTGGCCCACTTTGGGCCCCTTAGTACCAACGTGGCAGTTTAACCACCACAGCCTACCTGAGTATTGTTGCTGACCATGTCCATCCCTTTATGACCACAGTGGAGCATCCTCTGATGCTGCTTCCAGCAGGATAACGCGTCATGTCATAAAGCGGGAATCATCTCAGACTGGTTTCTTGAACATAATGAGTTCATTGTACTCAAATGGCCTCCACAATCACCAGATCTCAATCCAACAGAGCAGCTTTGGGATGTGGTGGAACGGGAGGTTCTCATCATGGATGTGCAGCCGACAAATCTGCAGCAACTGCGTGATGATGTCATGTCAACATGGAGCAAAATCTCTGAGGAATGTTTCCGGTACCTTGTTGAATCAATGCCACCAAGGATTAATGCAGTTCTGAAGGCAAAAGGGGTCCAGCCCGGTACTAGCAAGGTGTACCTAATAAAGTGGCCAGTGAGTGTACATCACAGAGTGTAAAAACTAAAGGCTGTTTAATCCAGCCAACAAAACTCTAATCACTCCACAGCTCTTCTCCTGCCTTCAGTATTCACCTACACAAATTTCCCTCCGGCTTTCCGTAGCCTGGAAACAATACTCAGAAGCAATGAAGAAATCTATACATTTCAATCAAGTTTTTCAATTAAAATGTGTTCAAACTTGTGCAAGGAACTAAAAACCAGAAAATCACTGACTTCATGGATTTTTATTGAGTCACTGTCTTACAGTTTTTTCCCTTATCTCCAGAGATTCTGTTGGAAACCTAACCATGCCGGGAGGATATCAAAGCAAATCAAATCAAATGTTTTTCATAAAGAGCTTTTCATGCCATTAAAAGGCAACACAAAGTGCCTGACATAGTACAAACAAAAGCATAATGAAATAAAAACGAGCCTTCACACATCCGAGTATGTGACACGAAACACGCACACACGTCCCATCCCAATTCTACACGACTCCCTGCCTCTAAACACTAACAGTAGTAACCATGAGTTTTGACAGGTCCAAAGGTTCTGACCATGGTTTGGTCCATCCTCAGCCTAACGATGGCCTGAGCCGAAAGTTGCTGTTCTCAGAGCAACACTTGTAAAAAATCACCGTCTGATCAATTTTGTAGTACAGTTTCTACCAGAGATGTCTGACATCATAAGCTGACAAATATTATTGGCTATAGGATTAAAATGTAATATTAGAAAATATAGGTATTGGTTTTATTGTACCAATATTTTTTTTTTTTTACCAACAAAATCTGGCAAGATCTTGTTAAACTAGCACTGGTCTGGCATGTATAAAAGTCCCTGTTATTGTGGAAGAACTTCATTTCCCAGCATTCTTTTCAGAGTCATGTGACTACGGTGCAGCTGCTGCTGCTACAGACTGACTCGCTTTGAAGCTGCTGATAATATTTCTGGTTTTAAGTTGCTGGTTAAGTTACCAAGTTGTTGGAAACATTAGAATTAGACACATGTTGATAATACCTGCTAGTATCTGATATATGGTAGTATCTAATACCTGCTAGTATCTGATATATGGTAGTATCTAATACCTGCTAGTGTATGATATATGGTAGTATTTCATACCTGTGAGTACTGCAAGGCAAGTTTAACTTAACTGTATAGCACTTTTCTTGTATACAGCAATTCAAAGTGCTTTCCATGAAAACATTAAAAGTATTATAGCAGGGTAGAGAAGAAAAGAAGTGTAAAAAGTAAAAGAATGAAGGAATAATTTAAAATTAAAAGCAAAGAGAGAAAAAAAGAGTCTTAAAAAAGGCTGTGCCGAGTCGGACTCCTCAATAAAACATCTGATTTCTGGCAGCCAGATGTCCAAAACGAACTCCTCTGGCAGAGTTAAGGGGATTTTGGGGATCTTTGCTTTTGGAGCAGAATATAATTGTATCTCTTAAAATATGACACTTCTGTGTTTCTCTGATTGGTTCTCTCCGGTTCAATTTGTTCCTGTTAGTCCCGCCTCTCGTCTCGAGTTGGACATTACTCCCCAATGGAGGGAACCCAGACTGACTTACCGTGTATGTCATACCTGGCTGGTGTACCAGGCTACTTTTAATCATCTCATACATAAAATGTGAAAAATGCACACACAAACTCGCCTTGCTTTCAGTTATCAGACTCAGGTTGCTGAAGCTCAACTGCACATTACTTGTGTGAAATATGGGTTTTGAAATCCCCAGGCCTCACGGCATGTAAAACCTCTTCAGTGGGCTGAGTTCAACAAATCAATAACATCTTTCAAAGTTACAGGTTTTTGTTCTTTTGGTTCCACAGACGTTTCCCAGCTGAGCTGCAGCGGAGGGATGCTCACACGCTCAGGTCGCTGCCTGGGACACAATCTACACAGCAAACTAATGTAGAGACCACAGCTGCAAGACTCCAAAAGATGTTTCAGAAAAGATATCTGGATAATCCCAAAGCTGGACCTTTCTTTTCTTTTTTTCCCATTAGTCAAGCCTGAATAAACAGACTGTAATAAGCTATTCATGGAGATCATTCACATTTAGTTTGAAATTTGAAATCAGAGAGTCCAGATGACAAATATCTCCCTGAACTGTGTCCTCATTTAACCCTCACCCACAAAAATAAAACAATCTTCCTGTTAACCGGTTTTAAATGTGATAGCGATGCGTATTGATGGGAAAACCGAAGACTCGTGAAAGGAGTCAAATATGGCACGTAAGCTGTGTAAACAGATCAACTTCCAGCTCGAATCGTTCAATCCAGTCAACGACAGCTCCGTCTGCTGGCTGTTCATATGTGGTGCGTTTAAGGGAAACCAACAAGGCTTCGTGACCTTGTTACTGTAAGACTTTAAAGGGACACTGTGTAATTGGGAGCAGCTCCCTCGTACTTTTCATGCTGCATTTGCGTGAAACCGGGCAGACCGACGACATCCGCTGCATGTGAAGTTATCACCGGCCTCTATGTGAAGACGTGGTCCGTCAGTTACAGTGATATCAGTCCACATCTGATTTGTTGTCATGGCGATGTCGTATTGTTTTCCCTGACCCATGTTTTACCGTCTTTCACTCGGCTTCATTGATTAAAATGACATCTGGTTTGTTACCGACGGCCGTCTGCCCGACTGCACGTGAACGCAGCATCAGTGAGACGCTGGTTTCTCCCACTGCAGCGCGGTGGCTTTTCAAAGGCATTACCTCGAACTGAGCTGAAAACTCCGGTGTGTCCGGTGAGTTTCTGTGTTTTCCTACCGTCACTCTTCTCCCGAACGCAAAAACATGGCGATACGACATGGCAGCCACCACCGAGCCGACCCGCTCGATGTGTAAATGAATGATACGAACGGCAAATTTAGAACTTACAGAGGCACTTCAGTTTGTTGATGAGAGTGATTACTGATTAATGAAAAAACACTTTTGAACCAAAGAATCAGTTTTTGTGAATAAAACACAGGAGAACTTACACAATATCCCTTTAAGGCTCAGAGCAGGGCTGGGTGATTGTACCTTTGAGTATTTTTATGGCATGTCACGATACATGATATATATCTCAATATTTTACCTTAGCCTTGAATTAATGCTTTGATGCCTATAATTACATCAGTAAGATGATTCTGTGTCTGCATTAAACTAAATTAAAATTAAATTAAAATAAAAACTGCCTTAAATTTCCTATAGTAAATATTTCTCGGAATCGTTAGGTTGTCTTCTTTCAATAGGTCCTGAAACATTTCTCAACATGTTTGATTTAGCTGGATTAGGGGCAAAAATGGCACTTTGGATTTTAAAGGTTGCAGGCCCCTGGTGGAGACATTGGCATGTTAATCAGATGTAAAGATTTTTTTTTTTTTTGGACGCATCAAAATTGATAAAACAATTATTAATATACTATAATTTTTTTTTTTTTTTAGTAAAATAGAATATTTTATTCTGCACCCCTCTAGATGTTCTGTGGATGCAGCATGTTTAAGAAACTAGTTGTTTTGATTAATCAGTCCTTTTGAAGACCTTTAACGCTACAAATTCATGTAATGAAAAAAAATCTAGATTAAAACAAACAAAAAAAAGGATAAAAGGCAAAAAGCTGATGTCACCCCACTGAAATCCAGAATCCTAAAGCCTTTCCATCACTGCATATCCAAGAAATTGTAACATCAGACGAGTTATCTGAGTCACATCAGCAAAGTGAGCGTACAAATGTGAACACATTTACTCTTAATTGCTTTTAAAAAGTGTTTACATCTAGTTTATCCTGTGTTCTAGTTTTTGGGAAGATTTTTAGTCATTTAAATAAACACTGTGATGTGGGCACAAACAATGAGAGGGTCCTTGTTTCCGTCTACAGGAAGGACGGCAGGACAGGAGACTTCACAGGAAGAGTTTCAAACTGGCTCTGTTTTCCACTCCAAGAGCGAGATGTAGTCTGAGACTTGTTAGGTGAAGTTTTCTGGTTTAAATAATAAGATATTTGGTTAAAATCGCCTTAAACTGATTAAATAAAGTCCGTTAAAACGCCTACAGTGGTTCCAGGTGTTAAATTAAGATCAGAACAGTCTGGTAAGCTTCTGAAAATAAACTCTTGACACTATTAAGCCGGGATACACTGTGCAATATTTTCAATCGTTGCTCAAGCCCCAACTCAAAGTGTGCGAATCAGTCGCAGAGTTCAAAAGTTCACAGCTTGCAATGTTTGTCCGAATACTGACGTCCGGATGCGATATGACTACTCACACTGTACAGTACGTCCTCAAACACAGGTCTGGGTCTTCTTGAACAATCCCGACATGCAACGCAATAAATACAGCTAGTAGTAGAAGAAGAAGAAGCCGGAGAAGAAGAAGATGACTACAACAGCAAGCGTGTGCTATCACCAAAAAAACACGCTGCCTGGGCAATTTGCACTCTTCTTTCTGAAGAATTCGCCAAAAAGAAAAGGTGACGACATTGTGAGTGGACGAGGAATTGGCTGAGCAGACGTGGGCTGTTCAGTCTGTCGGTTCTACAACAAGAACAGCGTCCAGATGACAAGCCGGGTCGCCATGTTGCCTCCGGTTTACTTCCATTTCTGTTTCAGGCATGTGAAATGTGAAAATCTCCGGGGAGAGAGTTCTCAGTCTCAGTTCTCAGAACATGCGATTCACTCATGAGCCACGACCAAAATATTAAACAGGTTTGATTTTCTTGCGACTCACATTTTCTGATCAGGAGCTCGTCGTGAGGTGACGATTACCTCTCGTGACCCCCTAGTATGCTGCACGACATAGAATTTGGCCAAGAGTCGCCCCGATCACCAAAATTGTCGCACAACTGGAAAATCGGCTCAGAAATGGCCTAATATCGCGTATAGTGTAAGCCAGGCTTTACAAACATTCTGAGTCAGAATGAAAACAGCAGAACAAGCTTCTTCATCGAGCTGCTGGTGACATCATCAGACCAGAACCAACTGCTGCAGCACTTCTCATGAGAAGCTCATAACCGTCAATGTCTGCAGCCTGAACATTTGTCAGTTGGGAACATTGGAAAAGTGGAAAGGATCTCCTTTAGTGAGTTATTGGCCTGTTTAAACTTGTTTCTGATGTATTTTTGGTTTGCAGTACTCAGACTGAGCTGATCATCAGAATGACTCATTTAAAGTCAAAAACTGACCTTGCCTCTTCATCTAGTCCTCTGCTTTATGTATTTATTTATTGAGGCATGTTTTTAAAGGGGAAAAATCGTTGATTGATCAGTGGAGTCCAATTACATTTCTGAGTCAGTTTGGCTGAGGTCTGGGGAAGCTGTAATGATGTGAAGACAACAAGCTCTGCCCGTTAATGAACACCAACCTCCCCCTCTGATGGCTGCATCCCATTTGAATGGAGAGAAACATTAAGAGGAATGTAATGGATGAACCCTCGCGTTTGCAGCTCATTTATTCCACCTTAAATAACTGCTCTGTGTTTACACGTTTCCCCTCTAGCATAAAGACCACAAACATGCAGGGTGGGGTTATAATTTCCATGGAAATTACTCCTGAGTGCGGCGCCAAGTCCATGTGGGATGATGTTGGCTCTGCTGCGTTGATTCCCAAGGAAGTCGGATTTTTGCTCCAAAGTTTAATCCTTAAATTACCACTCATCTCTCTGCTTCACTTTTCCATCTCCTCACACCCTCCTTTTTTCTTTTTCTGCCAAATTATTTCCCTGAAAGGTACAGTTTTAATCCACAGCATTCCAGTGTCACTCTGGGTCAAATCAGGTGGAAAAATGAGATTTAGAATCATGCAAAAAAAGGAAAAAGGAGAAGTCATTTTATACTCTACAGAAATATGAAGAAAATGATGCAGCCGAAGCAGTCAGACGGTAAATCTCCACAGAGATAAAATCTCAAGTGTGGAAGATGTGGTGGTAATACACAGTAAAATCCCCAGTGAAAAATTTGGATTGTTAAATCATAGAAACATTTCAAGGTAATTCCAACAACATTGAGAGTGAAATGCCCCGAGATAAAAAGCAGTGCTGGTGAAAATGTTCAGAGATAAAACAAGTTCTCTTTTCAGTGTTTAATGATACTGTCAAAGAAAAATGACTCTCAGAGTTATTCTGAAGAGTAGAGTTGTTTATTACCAAGCGTTAATAAAAACTGTCTGAATATAGTGTAACTAAGTGTACTCAGGGAGACTCCACCCTCAGGGAAACTACGTCCTCAGAGTTTCTAATGCACCAGAGCTTTCTGCTGAGCTAAAGGTCATTGGAGGCCGTTTGCTCAGCAGATCGTCGCCCCGTCGCCTGATTTTTGGTGAGTTTTCTGCCTCACGAGATGTGAAGTGAAAATCAAACACGTTTGATATTTTTTGCCTCGTGAGGCGAAAAACTCACCGTGTGCACTCAACTTGAGCTCTGCTGAGGACAGAAGATCTAGCAACCAATCAAAACGTGTCTGCATATCACATGATTTCAAGATGGCAGCCCTCTGTCATCACATTAGAAGACTATTGATATTTTGCAAAAGAAATCCAAAGACTGAAGGCAGAAATGTTTAGAGAGACTGAATTGTGTTATCGTATTCAATTTTTATTTATTTTGTCTTTTATTTAGTAAATCATCTGCGACATACTTATAGCAGCCAGACGTGGAGTTACCAGATCCTCCTGACTCAGACAGCTGCAACTTGCCATCTAATGGAGATATTTTTTCCCACATGAAAGCTAAACGGTCTATGAGTGAGTTCTTGAACTCTTTTTAAATTGTGATTACTTTTGTTGATCACCTTTGTGATTACATGCTAGTTGACATGCTAATTTGTGTTGACATGCCGGTTATTTACCTTTTTATATGAACAGATGACCACAATACAGCACTGAACCAGGGCAATCTGAATACATTTTTAAAATATTTTCACTGCATTTGTCTCTTTTGGCCTAATGTTTATATTTAATTTTCATTACATTCACTCCTATATCATAGTTACTGTCTCCATTTTCATAGCTTGGTGTAAAACTGTGCCAAATTGAGACAATCTGGTCCCTGGTGGATTTTGCCTGGTGAAGGCTTTCCTAAAACTTGTGTAAAATCTTTTTCTTTTACTCAAACTCTTTGAAATTCGCTACATCTGTTGTCAAGGAGTAACTGAAGGTAATAAATAACATCTGTCTTCATGAAATCATTATTAGCATGGTGTTACCATCTGCCAAATAATGAAAACCAACTGGCAAGCATAGGAATTTCTCAATTTTCCTCTATATTATTGTAATTTATTCAGAAATAGTAACAGATACAACAACATTTTTAACACTGGAAACATTCTCTGAAGTCTCCAGATGTCCCTAGATACCAAGAACATGAAAATTAACTATTATTGTGGTGGAATTCTTCATTTACTTTGTCTATGTCTTGTTAGGGATTTTTTTCTGAAAATATGGCTAGGGCTTAAGAGGTTCAGGTTGTTTTCATAACTATAAGCTCCTACTTACCTGAAAGCACTTATGCAGTACAATCTGCCTGTCAGGCAGGAAACGCCTGAGGAGATTGCTATGTTATTTTCCATTACATAGCAATCTTGGGGATTGCTATTGGGACTTCAAACTAAAGACATTTTCAAAATAAAAGTGGGTTTGATATTGATTTTGGGCCGATTTTGCATGAACATGTCAATCTATATCAATGTATCGATACAGAACGATGTATTGTTACACCCCTAGTACCAGCCAGATTGGTCGCCCAGGAAAGGGTGACTTGAAACACCCTGTGATTCTGAGTTCTTCACTGATGATGTGTCCGAGCTGCCCATCCATCCATCCATCCATCCATCCATCCATCCATCCATCCATCCATCCATCCATCCAGCAAATTTATGAGCGTCACCAAATAAGCATCATTTTCCAGTTTTTTCTTTACAGCAGTTTTAGGGTGAATCCCATTTCACTCCTTAGCCCCTCCCTTCCGTTTTACGTGTTCATGTGTGGGGGTAGGGGTGTCCCAATACCTGTAAGGACGGAGGGGAAGGGCTAAGGGGTAGGGCTATACCCCTTCAAACGAAGATTTTTCGGGAGCACACTTCAAACGAAGGGGTATGAAAATCATTGGCAAGATGGCTGCTACTGAGTCCAAAGACATCTACAAATATAAATAAAGTTTAAAAAGTATGAAAACTATTGTACAGTCCAGTTTAATACTGTTTAAATGTTTAACGGTCATTTCCTTTGCAAAATGCACATGAAAAAAAATCACAAGTACTACATTGACGCTTCAGTTATATAAACGCTACCAGGCTGAAAACCAGCGGTGCTCTGTAGCCCCGATAATTTACAGTGATAGATGATCAATAAAAAATTTGGCAACATCGCTGCTGGTCTTCATTTACATAGAGTTCCTTCATAGGATATAACACAAGCAAGGATGTCATGCAAAAATCGAATTTGCTCATTAACGTTAATCCACAGCCGTAGATGGCTGATTTCTCCAGATTTGCGTCGACAGCTCAGCGCACATCTGCTTACTCACAAGCCGGCAGGATCACTGATGACATATGCGATTGTTGAAGGGGCGTCCCAATTTGTAGGGGTTGACTTTCCCCCCTACCCCTCGTAGCTTCATTTTAAGTGCAAGGGCCAAGGGGAGGGGATAAGGGGTAGGGGTAAAAAAGGAATTGAGATTGGGCCAGACTCGCCTCTCTGTGAAGGCAGAGAGGATGAACTGTTTCGAGTCAAAGTCTCATGTTTCGCCTTCAGTAACAGGCTCCTTTGCCGTGTTCATTTCTCCTGCCGATGCTACAGAAGCACAAATGGATCCCCTGATTACAACCCGCTGTTGTATTCCTGCCTCCACCTTAACTCAGCTCTCTTTCCCCGACTTCTCTTTAACTTCCTCAAAAGTTATTTCCAGTAACAAGTTTCAGAAGCAAAAGTTGGCATGATAAGGTTAGTGTTGAGAATCAGCGAGTCTCCATCTCCCACCTGATCAGGGGAGCAGAGAAAGCTCAGAGCCGAGCTGCTGATTTGATGTGAAATGCTGATCAGATGAGAAAGAGGCTGATCTTTTGAAGCATGGCTCTAAATGTGCTGCCTCAAAGCTCCCCCGACACTCTGAGCAAACAGCAGACAGCCCTCAGCGGCTGCTCAAAGAGACTGTTGACTTTTCCAAGTAGGTGGGTGGAAACAGTGCCAGGCTAACACCATCATTAGAGTCAATATTGACATGAAACAGAGTAAAAACCTACATGACAGCAACAATAATGAATGTTAATATCATAACTGAAGCTGCTACCTGCATGACTTTGTAATACAAAGACCTTAAGCAAATTTAGTTTAATTCATTTTGGATTTTTTTTTTTTGCAAATGCTCACAGGACCTGATCCAGTCCTCATCAAAGGATTTTTCCATTTTTATGTCCTACAACTATGGTTTCTTAATTTTATAACCCAACAAATCTTTAATTTAAAGCAAATACATGTTTTGTTCACACCCTTACGTGCAGTCCATATTAAGGCCCAATCTCAATTCTACCGCTCCGCCCTCTCCCTCAGTTTTGCACATTCACCTGTAGGGGTAGGGTGTGTCAAACCTGTCAGGGCAGAGGGGTAGGGGTATACTGTGTACCCCTTCAAACAAAGGGTATTCAAATGCACACATTTAAACGATGGGGTAAGACAAATTTGCAAAATCACCGGCAAATTGGCTGCTGCTGAGTCCAAAAAAATCCAGCAGCTGTCGACGACTTGATTTCTCAAGATTTCACGGAACAGTGCAGCACACATCTGCTTACATACAAGCCAGTGGGGATCACTGATGACCTATGCGATTGTGGAAAGGGTGTCCAAATTTGTAGGGGTTTACTTCCAACCCAACCCCTTCTGGCTCAGTTTAAGTGGCAAGGGCCAAGGAGTAGGAAGTGGGGAGTAGATGAAAGGAGTAAGGCCAAAGAGTAGGGAGTAGGAAGGGAGAAGAGCCAAGGAGTAGGGCCAAGGAGTGGGGGAGTAGGGGGGTAGATGAAAGGAGTAGGAAGTAGGGAGTAGAGGAAAGGAGTAGGGCCAAGGAGTAGGAGTAGGAAAGGAGTAGAGCCAAGAAGTAGGAAGTAGGGGGGTAGATGAAAGGAGTAGGGCAAAGAAGTAGGAGTAGGGAGTAG
>JALJCO010002766.1:0-45977 GCA_023101725.1 Atherinomorus stipes
TTCAAATCCCCTCAATAAAATCATTCATTCATTCATTCATTCATTCATTCAATGGTAACTTTCATGCACACTGATGGCGCTGCTGATTATACTCTATGTATTTGTTCTCATGATCATGTTGCGCCGTGGGGTTGCATTGGAAATAATATGGTTAAGAGGTCACACATACAGAAATCATGAATTTATGGAGCGCACACCCATCCACGCCGTTACAATGAGTGCATGAGCCTATGCTGGAAATATCTAGGCTTATATGCACAGTATGAGAAGGAAATCCACAGAGGAAGCGCTGTAGTGTGATTAAGTGACACTAAATGATCAGAGTCCGATATTGTTTTATGATCGTACAATCACACGGACTTACGCATTAACAGAGTCTGCAATTATCTGCCAGCATTCCTTCCTGGTTTTTTTTTTTTTTGCTGCAGCGACCGTGTTGCTTTTGGCCTGAATGATGATCCTGAATTCTACATATTTGTTAAGCATCATCATCTGCTCCTCCATGGTGAAATATGTCACTCTCTATTTCTCCATGTCTGCGATTGGTCAGATGCTTCCAACGCCGCCTCTTTTAAGTGAGCGCACACTGATTAAGATTGGGAAAACCCTGGGTTGAATTACCCGAGTTGACCAACCAGCTTCATAGTACCGTTTATCAAGACCGCAGATGTCAGGTTAAGTCAACCAGGTAACAGAAGAAATCCCGGGCATGTTAATCCGGCTTCTGGGGGTCTGTACGACGAAGCCGGATTTGCTCTTATGGAGGAAACTTCAGGGTTTTCCGTCCTCGACGCTGGTTCACTTCTGATCGGGTTCTATGTCCCCGGTAACTTATGCTGGATGCCGAACCTGGTCCGGACCAGGTTCAGTTCTGGATAAGAGACCACAGAGTATAAAGGCATCCCCCCCCCGACCAATTAGCACTCTTGGAATATATGGCCTGCCCACTTTTAGAAGATCCTGTCGATGCTGGTACACAGTCATGTTGCAAGAGGAAGGGGCCAGCTCCAACCTGGTCCCACAAAGTTGGGACATGGAATTGTCCAGAATGTCTTGGTATGCAGAAGCATTCAGAGTTCCTTTCACTGGAACTAAGGGCACGGTCTCATGGGTTTCCTCAAACAAACCAGACTTGAACCATCTGGATTCTCTCAGCAGGGGTCTGACCACTCTGAGGTTTGAGGACAAAACCGTCGTCATCACGCTGTGATGCCAGTAGAAAGGACGGAAAACCCCAGGTCAGCTGGTGGCGTCACCACCTGTTCGAGTGCGATGTCTGTGACTAATAAACCATCTATGCACGTGCAAACGGTAGCAGGGGACGGGGGGGGCAGAAGGGGGTTCTGAGAAATGTGTGTGTGGTGAGGGGGGCTCCCGGAGGAGTGGGGGGGGGTCTCGGGGGGGGGCCACCCGTGCTCCCCCCACCTCCCCCTAGCATGAGGTTTCAAACCGTGCAGACGGCCTCTTCCAGCTGTTCTGTTCTGACAACTGTTCCCGTCTTTTTGGCGCGGTTGCATGGCGCAAATAAATATGGATCTATTCCCTTTTCTGGACTTCAGAACGTTTTAATTGTGATAAGTGTCCATGTGACCCCTCCTGAAAACACCCCCACACCATAATCCCCCCTCCACCAAACTTTACACTTGGCACAATGCAGTCAGACAAGTACCGTTGTCCTGGCAACCGCCAAACCCAGACTCCTCCATCAGATTGCAGATGGAGAAGCGTGATTGGTCCTCCAGAGAACGCCTCCACTGCTCTAGAGTCCAGTGGCGGCTGCTTTCCACCACTGCATCCACGCTTTGCATCGCACTTGGTGATGTATGGATGGATGCAGCTGGTCGCCATGGAAACCCATTCCATGAAGCTCTCTGTCACTGTTCTTGATCTGATCTGAAGGCCACATGAAGGTTGGAGGTCTGTAGTGATTGACTCTGCAGAAAGTTGGCCACCTCTTCTCACTCTGAGCTTCAGCATCACTGACCCGCTCCGTCAGTTTACGTGGACGAACACTTCATGTCTGAGCTGCTGTCGTTCCCAAACACTTCCATGTTCTTATAATCCAGCTGCAGCTGACTGTGGAATATTTAGGAGGAAATTTCACCACTGGATTGTTGCACAGGTGGCATCCTATCACAGTTCCACGCTGGAGTTCACTGATTCCTGAGAGCGACACATTCTTTCACACGTTTGTAGAAACAGTCTGCATGCCGAGCTGCTTCATTTATACACCTGTGGACATGCAGTGATGGAACACCTGATTCCATCATCTGGATGGTGAGCAAATACTTTTGGCAATATAATGCATGAAATCAGATGAAAAAATATTTTATTAATCCCAGGAGGGAAATTCAATGTTGTATTAAGCTTTTTTTAAACAATAAAAGAAAAATAGTAACAATAATTAAATGAACAAGACGTCCGGTTCCTCAGGATGATGCTGCTGCAGGAATGATCTTCTACTTCTCCATCTTCCCGCAGACCTGACGAACCTCCCACTGAACAAAGGATGAAGAATCCTCCATCATCTTCAGCAGCTTGTGCGTGATCGTTTCCGGACCATCAGCTCCATAATTATTTCCAGAACAGAACCAGCTTTCTGGATCAGCTTGTTAATTGTCTTCAAGTCTCTGTATGAAACTTTGTCAAGTTTTTTGACATTAGCAAACAGGAAAAGCTTCTCTGGTAGTTTTTCTCATGTTAGCAATGCAGGACAGCGTCTTAATTTGCAGGATGTGTGAAAAGCAATGGAAATGCGGGACGTCTGGTCACTTTAGTCCCAAACCAGGACCCAGACTGGAACTGAGACTGGGAAAAGGCAGAATGGCACCAAAATAAGCTCTATCAAAACTAATCTATAAAAAAATTGTGATATCTCTTTATGTTTTTATAATATGAGGAAACTGCGGAAGATAAAAGTAGTAACAAATCTAAGAATATCCGCTTAAATTCATTCATATTAATCATATACAGCTGTGTGAAAAAGTTTTTGCCTCCTTCCTGATTTCTTACTTTTTTGCATGTTTTTCACACTTAAATGTTTCAGATCATCAAACAAATTTAAATATTAGACAAAGATAAGTAAAAACAAAATGCAGTTTTCAAATGAAGATTTTTATTAGTAAGGGGGTAAAAATCCAAACCTCCATGTCCCTGTGTGAAAAAGTGATCTTCCCCTAAACCTAATAACTGGTTGTTCCACCTTAGCAGCAACAACAGCATCAAGCGTTTGTGATAACTGGCAATGAGTCTTCTACAGCGCTGTGGAGGAATTTTGTTCCACTCATCTTTGCAGAATTGTTGTAATTCAGCCACATTGGAGGCTTTTCCAGCATGAACCGCCTTTTTAAGGTCATGCCACAGCATCTCAATGGGATTCAGGTGGGGGCTTTGACTAGGCCACTCCAAAGTCTTCATGTTGTTGTTCTTAAGCCATTCAGAGGTGGACTTGCTGGTGTGTTCTGGATCATTGTTCTGCTGCAGAACCCAAGTGCGCTTCAGCTTGAGGTCACCAACAGATGGCCGGACATTCTCCTTCAGGATTTTTTGGTAGAAGCAGAATTCATGGTTCCATTTACCACAGCAAGTCTTCCAGGTCCTGAAGCAGCAAAACAGCCCCAGACCATCACACTACCACCACCATGTTTTACTGTTGCTATGATGTTCCTTTTCTGAAATGCCGTGTTACTTTTACGCCAGATGTAATGGGACCTCCACCTTCCAGAAAGTTCCACTTTTGTCTCGTCAGTCCACAGAGTATTTTCCCAAAAGTCTTGGGGATCATCAAGATGCTTTCTGGCTAAACTGAGACGAGCCTTTATGTTCTTTTTGCTCAGCAGTGGTTTTGGTCTTGGAACTCTGCCATGCAGCCATTTTTGCCCCCCAGTCTCTTTCTGATGGGGGAGTCATGAACACTGACCTTCATTGAGGCAAGTGAGGCCTGCAGTTCTTGGATGTTGTTCTGGGGTCTTTTGTGACCTCTTGGATGAGTCGTCGCTGTGCTCTTGGGGTCATTTTGGTCGGCCGGCCCCTCCTGGGAAGGTTCACCACTGTTCCATGTTTTCACCATTTGTGGATAATGGTTCTCACTGTGGTTCTCTGGAGTCCCAAAGCTTTAGAAATGGCTTTGGAACCTTTTCCAGACTGATAGATCTCAATGACTTTGTTTCTCATTTGTTCCTGAATGTCTTTGGATGGCAGCATGATGTCTAGCTTTGGAGGATCTTTTGGTCTACTTCACTTTGTCAGGCAGGTCCTATTTAAGTGATTTCTGGATGGAGAACAGGTGTGACAGTAATCAGGCCTGGATGTGGATAGAGAAACTGAACTCTGCTTTCCAAAGATGATAAACCACAGTTAATTTATGTTTTAACGGGGGGGGGGGGGGGGGGGGCAATCACTTTTCCTCACCAGGACGATGTAGGTTTGGACCCACCCCACCCCCTTACTGATAAAAATCTTCATTTAAAAACTGCATTTTGTGTTTACTTGTGTTATCTTTGTCTAATATTTAAATTTGTTTGATGATCTGAAACATTTAAGCAAATCTGAAACACTTTTTCACAAAATATAAGCAAATAGGAATATTCAGTTGCTGAAGTAGGAATGAATGTGAGTGTGAATGGTTGTCTGTCTCTCTGTGTTGGTCCTGCGACAGACTGGTGACCTGTCCAGGGTGTACCCGCCTCTCGCCTGATAATAGCTGGGATAGACTCCAGCAACTCCCGCGACCCTGAACTGGATAAGCGGTACAGAAAATGACTGATGACATGACAGTTGCTGAAGTAAAACATATGTTCATATAATCTGTAATTAAACATATTTTTTTCTTTTAGAATGGCTTTTTATTGCGCATGATCATCATCATGAATGTAAATGTCTGTTGGAGTAAAAACACAGGACAAAAGTGTTATAAAAACATCAAATTTATTATATTCAGAACTGTCAGTTATAATTATTATTCTTATTACTCGAAGCATTTCCATGCTGATGAGAAGATATACACACTGAAAACCCCAAATCAGGAAATACTGGAGGAGGTTACAGACGGAGAGCATGCAGTGAGTATCTGTTAGGAAGAGGACGTCCCGTTTCCATGGTGCTGTAAAACAGGAGGGACTCACACACATGGACTGTAACCCAGCACAACGTAACACACGCAATACAAAACCAGAACAAAAAGTACACTTAGTGAAGTTATCAAAATATAGGCTATATACTGGAGATCCGTAAGACTTGCTTCAGTGATCCTTTACAGAAGGGTTTCAGGTCTGGACCAGAGTCTGGAGGTTTTAGCTCATCAGCTACAAACTGTAACTTCTGCTTTCCTGCTGACTGCCGTCTCACACACTTCTGTTATCGTAGTTTCAGTCCAGTCCAGGGAAAGCTTTTAAATCTACTTCAGTGCATCCAGCGGCTGAAAAACCAGATTTGCTGACTCTTTTGAGACGCTGTTGCTGATCATTAAGAATACCCTGTTTTCTGGGAGGAAAAATCCCCATTTACATTTGAATTTAGCCCAGAGTGTTTGCACTGGACGATAAATCACTGGTTTCATGTTCAGGTTGCTGCAACCTGACAGATGCGGCAACAAATTCTGCCTCGATTCTCCTCTAAAAGCTTTTATTGCAACGCTGCAGCCTGCTACTGATTGTCACATGTTATGGCACGCTCACAAACTGAGACGTAACGTGGCTACATGCAGACGAGGATTCAGAGTTTCAAGCTGAAAACTTTCCCAACCTTAAAGTAAAGACACGTGTAAAAACAAAAGCAGTCAGCAGAAAAGTAAAACTCAGAGTTTGTAGTTGCGGCGTTAAACTGAGACGACCAATGAAATGGAGAGGAGAGGTTATAGTGACACCTGGAGGCCAAACCAGAGAAAGCGCCACATTTACACCGTATGTTGAAATGGACACGGCTTCACGGGGACGTAGCCACTGTACCGAGACTGTACGTTTACTGTACGAACGTCCACCATCACTGTGGCCCACTAACGGCAATGTTCGACCAAGATGAAGTTGATTCCTGAAATATTAAACTGTGTGCTACAACAGCAACACCTTCACTGTGAGAACAGAAACAGCTGTTAACTCGTGGGTTAAGGTAAGGTCGGGCAGTGGGATGGAACGGACCAGAAGCTAGAAGCAGAGGTTTAGGAAGATAAAGCAGCGAATCATCTGCATATCGTCACATCTAAGATTTTAAAGGAAGCTATGGAGTCAAGATTTTCCACGTAAAACCTGATTCATTTGGGGAGATGCAGCCAATGAAGTTGCTTTCGCATTGAAAGACTGAGCTTATGCTAAATGCTAATGCTAAAACACGAGTTACCATTTGTCCAGTTCAAGCCTCATTTAGGATCACAAACCTTTAAGAGTGAACGGGGGCAGAAAGTTTTGTTGGAGGAAGGCAGAAGCGCCGTCGTTAGTTATCACACTGTTGAAGCTGATTGCACAGACACAGAACGGTTATCCACAGCGGTGCGCAGGAGAAAATCACAAAGTGTTTCCATCAGCCGAGGGCTGCAACAAGCCGCCATGACATCAGAGCTGTTTTCTGCTTTCATGACCTCAGTGATGATAACAGATGATTATCTATAAAACAAGTCTTTATAAAAAGCCAGCGCATCGTGGTTATTAGTGATGCACGATATGAAAAGTTTAACTGACATCGATTACCGATGATTTCCTGCTGAAAATTATGTAATATTCATTCCATGTGCAAAATTAGAAAATACCTCTGCTGCAGAACCAGCATTGTTGGTGATGTCACAATGTCACATGGTGGGCGTGGCCTAATATTGTTTCCATTAAGATTTTTTTTTTTAAAAAACAGCCTTCTGTGGGTTCATCACCAAACGCCGGTTTTATATCGGTTAATTATATTGATAACTTTTTGATTTACGACAGTCATAAATTACAACAATAAAGTTGTAAATTTACAAGAATAAAGCTGTAAATTACGAGAATAAAGTTGTAAGTTTATGAGCATAAAGTCATTAATAATGAGAATAAGGTCATAATTTTTTTAGAATAAAGTTTTAAATTTACAAGAATAAAACAAATTATAAGAATGAAGTCGTAAATTTACGAGAATAAAGTCATAAATTATGAGAATAAAGTAAAAAAAATGTTAGAATAAAGTTATGAAACAACATAATAAATTATGAAAAATAAAGTTGTAAATTCTTTTAGAGTAAAGTTTTAAATTTATGAGAATACGGTGATAAATTACGAGAATAAAGTGAATTTTTTTTAAAAAACAGCCTTCTGTGGGTTCATCACCAAACAACGCCTGTTACATATCGGTTAATAAATGTTTGATTTAGGATGTGATATTTGTGTATTTCCTCATTTCAGGGAGCCTCTGAAGACCTGGAACAGATGAAAACTAGCCTTTTGGCTAAATCTGGCATATTTAGAAGCCTTTTTTTTTTCCGTATGATCGGTCCCTATCAAATGAACAAATAAAAATTAAGAAATATCGGCCAGCACCGGGACGATATCAGTCAATATTGGGCCGATATGAGTATTCACATTTAAAGCCAATATCGGCCGATACCGACATAAGGTTGAAAATATCGCGCATCACTAGCTGCTGTTAAAGAAGCGGCGGGACATCAGTGACGGACTTGAACGTCCTCCGTTTGCGTGCGGTCGTCGGCAGCCTCGGCTGTCGGAGTTCGCGTGTTCGTCTCCGTGTTCGTGTGCTCACAGAGTGGAAAAAGACATGAACACAGCAACGTTTCCACACAGAAAAGTACACGTTTACATTTCGCTGCTCATAGTTACGCACAGACTCGGAGAGATTTTAAACATGAAGCACACAGGAGCTTAACTCGTGTTTCTGTGTCGTCTTTACGCAGATGCAAAGACACCCAAGTCTGCTAGAGATGGAGGAAGAGGATGAGAGGAGGGGGGGGATCTCGTCCTGGTTTAAATTTCTGTGTGAGGAGATGAAATGCTGCAGAAGTACGCGATGAACGATCCATGCAGGGACACAACAGATTATCCAAAACAAATATCTGACTCGACTTAAAGCTGAAAGTCAGTTTATAAATGATGAAGGATTTTACACAGCAGCTCTGCGGCTGGAAACATCTCGGATTTTTATGTTTGGGTCAGTTAGCAGTTTGGTTAAAAACAGATCACAGACCTACACTACACTTACTACATTTGGCAGAATACCACTTAGTTTTTGCTTCTCTACAGAGTTTAGTCGGGATGATCTGCATCTGCGTCCAAAAGTCAAATTCAGTGACTTCACGCAGGATTCACTTGAGTTTAATTTGAGGTTTCAGAAACCAGTGAGCTGATATTTCACCTGTAAATGGTGGAGCTAAAGCCCTAAGCGGAGTTACTGAAGAAGTTAACCCTTAAAACGCTCCATCACTTCCATCATCATCAGTGTCAGGAGCAGGTGTGAAACTGTGACGGATGTTTTACCCTTTAGCTGATCTACAGACGCGTTCCAGCATTTCTATCCCGTCCAGGAGGTTTTCGGTCCAGCCACGAAATGTCATGTTCATTCAGAGACTATCTGCTGATGACACCATCATTTATCCCATCTTCATCATAAAACATCACTACATACGGACTATTACGGTCACTTTAAGAAAAAAATCTTTGAGAATAAAGTTGAAATGCTACAAGAAGAAAAGTCGATTTACAAGAATAAAGTTGTAAATTTACAAAAACAAAGTCAAATTTTTCATAAAATTTGTAAATTTATGAAAGAAAATAGCAAATTTCAGAGACTTAATTTGTCAATTTAAAGTCCTACATTGTTGAGAGTAAAATGGTACATTTACGAGAGTAAAGTTGTAATTTTACGACAATGAAGTCATACATGTTTGAGAATAGAATTTTAAATTTACAAGAATAAAGTAATACAAAGATAAAGTTGTAAATTATGAAAATAGGCATAAATTTATGAGACTGAAGTCGTAAATCACGATAAAGTCACAAATTTACGAGAATAAAATCAAAACTTTATAAGAATGCAGTCGTACATTTACGGAAAAAAGTAATAAATTACAAGGATAAAGTTGTAAATTATAAAAAGTCATAAATTTATGAGAATGAAATTGTAAATTTATGAGGAAAAGTTGTAAATTTATGACAAAGTCATAAATTATGAGAATAGTCATATGATTTTCGAGAATAAAATTATAACTTTACGAGAGTAAAGTTGGAAATGTATGAGAATGAATTAATAAATTTTGAGAATAAATTGTAAATTTACAAGAATGAAGTCATAAATTTATGAGAATAAAGTTGTTAATTACGAGACTAAAGTTGTAAATATATGATAATAAATCATAGCTTTACAAGAATAAAGTCATAAATTTGAGAAATTTGCAAATTTACGAAAATAAAGACATAATTTACAAGAAAAGTCATAAATTTATGAGAATAACGTGGAAACTGCACTGAAATAAAGTAATTTTGAGAAAATAAAGAGGTAATTGTACTTGTAAGTGGACAATGGAAACATGCGAGAATGCAGCACAGGAAAATCAATGATTAAACTTCTCAAGTCATTGATTAGGAATCTCCCACATATGCTGAGGTACATCACCAAATACTCCATCACACTCATTTTATCTACTTTCCTCTTCTAAATCTAAATTATGAAGACTTTGCTGTTGTAAATTTACCGTTTTATCCTCGTAAGATAACGACTTTTCTTTTGTCATATTACGACTTTATTCTTGAAGTCTGTAATAAAGTTTTCTTTAATGTGGCCTCGTACTCTGTCGTACTGTCACTACTATTTCTGATGCAGCTGAGCTGGTTTGTGAGGATAGAAGGTAAATCGCAGCAGAAATAACCGGAGACGAGGAAGAGTTGGCGTTGGAAGGGTTAACTCTGTTTCAGAGATTAAAGCATGTCAGGAAAGTTTATTGTAAATCACAAGTGAAGATCTGAATGTGAAAACAACTCTGAAACACCTGAAAGGTTTTCTGCAAAAAGCCTCGGAGCTCCGTGCATCAGCGGCGTTCGGTCGCCGGGGATCCGGTGGTCGTGCAGACAAAAGTTTCAGGATTTCACGGGTTCGACAAACCGCAGAACATCAGTAAAAAGGGTTCCGAGCTTCTATTTCCACATTTGGCGAGACCCAGAAGTGACGGCAGCACAGACGGACTGGATCGGGTCAGAACGAGGACCGAGACCGGACGCTGTGGTGAGGATCCGAGGCGGGGAGGACAGACAGCACAGACGGACTGGATCGGGTCAGAACGAGGACCGAGACCGGACGCTGTGGTGAGGATCCGAGGCGGGGAGGACAGATTTCAGGGGATTTACATGAGCAGAGCTGGATTCTCAGTTAATCCGAGGAATGCGTGACATTTAATCAGATACAAGGCACTATAGATTTTGCTATAGAACGGCTAAATAAGGAGGATTTGGGCGGAGTGAGAGAAAAGGACGAGCCTTGACCACGAGCAGAAGTTTCACTGACGACGGGAGAAGAAAAGTGAAGAAGGTAGAGCAGAAAGGTCGGTCCGGTGGAGGAGTACGGGGCGGAGACGGGGGCGTGGTTAGGACTGCATCTCAGCGCGAAGCATCCATGGAAACCAACAGCAGAACAGCAACCTGGAGGAGGCGGAGAGAGGAGGAGGGAGGGACGAGGAAGGCCCCGGAAAGGAGACCAGGGAAAAACAGTTCAGGTGTTCTGGATCAACATCAACAAAGTGCGTAAAAGGATGATAAACGACATGTTTTCCAGAATATCGCCATCACATGAGAACGCAGAAATCCCTGCAAACGCTGCAGTAATCACGTCTGGCCAGTAGGAGGCGACTCGTCTCCGGAATTTACATGAAAATAAGAGTTTTTTCTTTAAACCTACGGAGACCGTCTGAGGACAATAAAACATGCAGTCATATCGTCCAATTAAAGAAAAAAAAAATTAATTCACAATGATAATTCTCATAACAACAAATTAAAGAAACTAATAATAAATAAAAATTTAAAAAATTATAATTTAGTGATATAAAATACCGCTTTTGGATTGTGGTTTAAAACAATAATGAAAAAAAAAACAAAGAAAACTGACGCAGACAGATTAGAGAGCATCTTTCCCATGAACATGGACCAACATACCTGTCAGCAGGTGCAGGCGTCTGATTGGACGTTAGAGACCCATCATGCTCGTTTGCATGTTTTAGATTTTGCGTGTTTCTTTCAAACCACAATTCAAAATCAATGTCATGAATTTCACAGAATTTTTATTGATCATCACTTTTGTCAATTTCATCTTATTTCACTGACAGATGATTTCTTCCTTCTTTAATCGGAGGGTAGGAATCATTTTGAGGACGACTGTATGTCCCTCCTGGGTTGCCATAGGTTTGGAGAATCAGTAAACTGGGAGTCAGTTGGATTACTGATGTTTCAATAAAGTTAGAAGATAAATAAGTCGGGATGTTCGATGTTGCCTTTTTTTAACGATACCTGATATACCGATATTGTCAACCTCTTAATTTCCGATATCAACCAATACTGATATATGCAGACAACTGTGAGGTTGTTTGTGGAGAGATACTACAATATTCTACACCGAGAGCAAAGAGACCAACATTTTGGACATCTGGCTGCCATATATCAGATACTAGCAGGTACTAGATACTACCATATATCAGATACTAGCAGGTATTAGACACTACCATATATCAGATACTAGCAGGTATTAAATACTACCATATATCAGATACTAACAGGTATTAGATACTACCATATATCAGATACTAGCAGGTATTAGATACTATCATATATCAGATACTAGCAGGTATTAAATACTACCATATATCAGATACTAACAGGTATTAGATACTACCATATATCAGATACTAGCAGATATTAGACACTACCATATATCAGATACTAGCAGGTATTAGATACTACAAATATATCAGATACTAGCAGGTATTAGATACTACCATATATCAGATACTAACAGGTATTAGATACTACCATATATCAGATACTAGCAGGTATTAGATACTATCATATATCAGATACTAGCAGGTATTAAATACTACCATATATCAGATACTAACAGGTATTAGATACTACCATATATCAGATACTAGCAGATATTAGACACTACCATATATCAGATACTAGCAGGTATTAGATACTACAAATATATCAGATACTAACAGGTATTAGATACTACCATATATCAGATACTAACAGGTATTAGATACTACCATATATCAGATACTAGCAGGTATTTGATACTACCATATATCAGATACTAACAGGTATTAGATACTACCATATATCAGATACTAGCAGGTATTAGATACTATCATATATCAGATACTAGCAGGTATTAAATACTACCATATATCAGATACTAACAGGTATTAGATACTACCATATATCAGATACTAGCAGATATTAGACACTACCATATATCAGATACTAGCAGGTATTAGATACTACCATATATCAGATACTAACAGGTATTAGATACTACCATATATCAGATACTAGCAGATATTAGACACTACCATATATCAGATACTAGCAGGTATTAGATACTACCATATATCAGATACTAGCAGGTATTAGATACTACAAATATATCAGATACTAACAGGTATTAGATACTACCATATATCAGATACTAACAGGTATTAGATACTACCATATATCAGATACTAGCAGGTATTAGATACTACCATATATCAGATACTAGCAGGTATTAGATACTACAAATATATCAGATACTAACAGGTATTAGATACTACCATATATCAGATACTAACAGGTATTAGATACTACCATATATCAGATACTAGCAGGTATTTGATACTACCATATATCAGATACTAGCAGGTATTAAATATTACCATATATCAGATACTAACAGGTATCAGATACTACCATATATCAGATACTAGCAGATATTAGACACTACCATATATCAGATACTAGCAGGTATTTGATACTACCATATATCAGATACTAGCAGGTATTAAATACTACCATATATCAGATACTAACAGGTATCAGATACTACCATATATCAGATACTAGCAGATATTAGATACTACCATATATCAGATACTAGCAGGTATTTGATACTACCATATATCAGATACTAGCAGGTATTAAATACTACCATATATCAGATACTAACAGGTATCAGATACTACCATATATCAGATACTAGCAGGTATCAGATACTACCATATATCAGATACTAGCAGACATATAATCAGCAGCTTCAAAGCAAGTCAGTCTGTAGCAGCAGCAGCTGCACCGTAGTCACATGACTCTGAAAGGAATGCTGGGAAATGAAGTTCTTCAAGGATAACAGGGACTTTTATCCATGCTGGACCAATGGAACAAGATCCCACAAGATTTCATAACAGAAATATGAGATCTTGTAAGATTTTGCTGGTAAGAATATCAATACAGCTTGATACAGCATGTTTAATATCGATATAATAAAAGCAATACAGATATTTTTTATTTCACATTTTAATACCGATATTGGCCGATGATATCAGACATCTCTAATAAAGAGGTCAGTGAATGTGCAGCGGAGGGTGGGAAGGTAGACACGGGCCAAATTATTTCTAATTTTGTTAGTAAAAATATCGGTTTGAAAAAAAAAGGAAAAGATACCAGTATTTTCCAATATCAAATCTGAATGTCAATATCGGTCAGTCATATCAGACATCTCTCATTATCAGTGATTTTTTAAAAACCAACAAACAAACTTTTGCTGAAGAAACGATCACTTTGCATTTTTCTTCTTTTCTGACAAGATTTTTTTTTGTAAAATACTGATTCTATAAAACTAATACCATTTACCAATATCACATATAAATGCCAATATCAGCTGATAATATCCAACATCACTGAAGTAATCCCAGATAAAAATGGCTGCCATAAACTTTCCCAGGAAGCACAGAGGATCTTGAAGTCCAGAATAGACACAAAGTACGAGAGATGCAACCTCACAGTTGTCTGCATTGATCGGCATCTGCTGATATCGGATACTGGAAATTAGGGGTGGGGGAAAAATATCGATACACTGAAATATCGCGATATTTTTATACCAATGTCATATTGACATTTAAAAACGTAGTATCGATCTATCTTCCTAACAAAATCTTGTGAGATTTTATAACAGAATGGTGAAATCTCGCGAGAATTCACGAAATCCCGTGTGATTTTGTAACAGAACTAAAAAATCTAGTGAGATTTCGTTAGTAAAATAGAACAACAACATTGTGTTTTTTATATATCAATGTATTGACATATGAAAATATTACGATATTTCAGTGTATCGATATTTTTCCCCAACCCTATTAGAAATCAATGGTTGAACAATATCGGTATATCAGGTATCGGTAAATAAGCCAATATCGAATATCCCTATTTCACCACCACTTGTGCACCTTTTAAAACTTCGGGTTTTTGTAAAACACGAGTTTGATTCAGAAAGACTTTTTTATCAAAGCTAGATACAGTGGCTTGCAAAAGTATTCATACCCATGACCAAAACTAAATTGCTCAGAAAAGAACAAAGCAAAAGTGGGTTTCACCTTTTTTATATGAAAGGAAATGGCACAAACACAACAATCCATCACTGTTCTTGTTCGTAAGCGCTCTTTACTATGAATAGGTTGCATAAGTTTGTATGTCATTGTTGCAAAAGTATTCACACTAAGTCATTAAGTCACAATCAGTACTTGGTTGCAGCTCCTTTGGCAGCAATAACAGCTACCAATCGCTTTGGATAGCCAGCAATGAGTTTTGTGCAGTGGTCCTTGGACAGTTTCGCCCACTCCTCTTTGCAATACTGCTCCAGCTGAGTCAGGTTACTTGGTGACCTTCGGCGTGGACAGCAATCTTCAGATCCCTCCACAGGTTTTCTATTGGGTTGAGATCTGGGCTTTGACTGGGCCAGTCTAGAACCTTCCTCTTTCTTCTTCCTGAACCATTCTTGTGTCACTCGAGCCGTATGTTTTGGATCATTATCCTGTTGAAAGGTGAACTTCCTCCCAAGCTTCAGGCTTTTTGCAGATTTGAAGACGTTTTCCTCCAGGATGTTGATGTATTTTGCACTATTCATAATCCTTGCACACGGACAAGCTCACCAGGACCGGAGGAAGAGAAACAGCCCCACAGCATTATATTCCCACCTCCATGTTTCACGGTAGGGATGGTATGAGCTGATCATTAGCTGTGTTAGCTTTGCACCAAACATACTTCTTGGCGTTCAGGCCAAAAAGTTCTATTTTGGTTTCATCTGACCAGATCACACGTTCCTACGTGTGTGGTGGCATACTGCAAACGAGCCTTGAGATGTTGTTTCTTCAGATATGGCTTCTTCTTTGCAACACCACAGAGACCTTCCTTTGTAAAGTGCAGATGTCGGACTTGTGTACGTTAGTCCCAGCACCCTGGAGAGACTTCTTCAGGTCTTCAAGAGTGACGGAGGGGTTTGCTCTGGCTTCCCTGAGTAATTTTCCTTTGCCTTTTGCCGTGATCTTGGAGGGGCGCCTGTTCTTTGAGGTTCACAGTGGTACTGTGGCGCTTCCACTTCTGGACCAGTGATGCAACAGTACTTTTTGGACATTGAGTGAACTTGCGATGGCTACATAGCTTTGCCCATCTCTATGCTTCTCTACAACTTTCTTTCTGAGGTCTTCTGAGAGCTCCTTGGACTTCATGACTGTTGTCTGCTGACAAGCATGGGATGATTGTGGACAGGTGACTATTGGGCACTAATTATGGGGAGCAATCAAGGATATACAAATCACCTGGGACTAAATACCGCTCTGTGACACTGTGAGGCAATAGGGGATTATCACGCTTCCGCGTTCAGTTTCCGGAAGTTGAAACATCTGAAGCTTCCTCTTCCGGGCCAGGAATGGCTCAATGTTGCTGCTCTGTTCCATTGTGTACATCTAATAAACAACGCCAGCCGTACCGAAGTTTTCATGGATTCCCGACTGAAAAGACACCAAGGACGAAGTGGATGAAAGCGATTTGTCGGAGTGGGACCGAAACTTAAAATAAAACAAGGTTGCACGTATGTCTGTAGTCGGCACTTCAATGATGCAGACTACACCACAGCTAGCGTTAGCAAGCTCGCGTTAGCCTGACGTTACCAACTTTTCGCTTGTGAAAAACATACAAGCGTCTGAAAACTGGGTCTGTACTCCCCCTGTTTCCAGTGGAACAACTGGGGACTGCCAAAAAAAAGGAGACGCTTTCAGATGCTTGTATGTTTTCAGCCGCACAAAGTTAGGCACGTCATCAAGCTGGCTAATGCTAGCCTGCTAACACGACTGTGCAGACTGCCGGCTACAAACAAACAAACATGTGTCGTTTTATTATAAAGTTCGGTCCTTCTACCGCGCGAATCGGTCGTTTTGATCCACTTCTTCCTTAGCATCACTTCAGTCTGGAATGAAAACTTGGCATTGGCGTTTATCCGATTTACAAAGTTTAACAGAGTAGTAGCTGACGGACTACTGTTAGCAGGTTAGCATTAGCCAGCTTGATGACGTACTAACTTTGTGCGGCTGAAAACACACAAGCATCTGAAAGCGTCTCCTTTCTTGGCAGTCCCCAGTTGTTCCACTGGAAACGGGGGAGTACAGACCCGATTTTCAGATGTTGTGTGTTTTAAGACGCACAAAGTTAAGCACGTCGGTAAACGCTAGCTGGCTAATGCTAGCATGCTGTGAAGTGCTGGTGTCGTGCCCCACCGGCGACAAACAAACGTGTGTTTTATTATAAAGTTCGGCCCTTCGAATCGATCGCTTTGATCCACTTCTTCCTTAGTATCATTTCAGTCTGGAATGAAAACTTGAGTATGTTTGGAGTTTATCCGATTTAAACAGTATAACAGAGCAGGAACGGCTGTGACGTTAACATGGCCCGGAAGAGGAAGTGCCAAAATCCGGGAACTTCCGGTAAGCGTGATAATCCCCTATAGTTTATAGTGTGCAATTGTTTTCCACTCAAAATAACATCTTTGGTGCAAGTGTGTGAATACTTTTGCAACAATGACATACAAACTTATACAACCTATTCATAGTAAAGAGCGCTTACGAACAAGAACAGTGATGGATTGTTGAGTTTGTGCCATTTCCTTTCATATAAAAAGGTGAAACTCACTTTTGCTTTGTTCTGTTCTGAGCAATTTAGATTTGGTCATGGGTATGAATACTTTTGCAAGCCACTGTAAAAATATCAGCGGTCTCACCTGGATATGGAGCTCTCAGACGTCAGGTCTTTAGGAGATCGCATCGTGTTGAAGTTCCGCTTGGGCTGTGACACTGGACAACACAAACAAACAAACAAACAAACAAACGCAGTAAAATAAAATGCATCTTGCAGAGTTTCCAGCAGAATCCGGTGGCACTGCCTCGTCAGCGATGCTGGACGTACTTGTGACCTGGTGGACCTTCTTCACCATGGAGGTGTCGTTCTGCGAGCCGTCCTTCGGACCTCCGATTCTGACGCACACAGAAAAAACACGAATGAAATGAAATCGTTCCGGATTGCGGTGAACGTGGTTTAGCCGCCGCGGCGCTACCTCTGCACGCGGGAGGGCGGGGCGAACACGCCATATTTGGGCAGGCAGCTGAAGTAGCGGACCCCGAACACGGAGCCGTCGTGCTTCCCTGTGGGGTGGTCCAACTCGATACCGAACCAGAAACCTGCGGAGACACCAGCAGACCGGGTCACTGCAGTCCTGCACCCACCGGGACCGGGACCGGAACCAGAACCAGGTGACACGGCAGGACTCAGACAGACGTGTTTGAAAACTCTTTAATAAAATCTCACTCATTTGTTTAACTCATTTTAAATTCTTTTGAAACACAGTTTCATATAAAAGAATCAAATACTTATTTTCTGGGGGTGACAAAAAATATCAATCCACTGAAATATTGTGATATTTTCATGTGCTGATATCATATTGATATGTGTAAACACGGTATCAATCTATTTCACTGACAAAATCCTGTGAGATTTTGTCGTTCTGTCACAAAATCTTGCGAGATTTCAAAAGATTTTGCGATATTTCCTAACAAAAAAAGGAAATCACGCAAGATTTCGTTAGTAAATTAGATCAGTACCGCAATTTTAAATATCGTATCAAAATATGAAAACCTGGTATCAATCGATTTTACTAACAAAGTCTCGTGAGATTTTGGTGTTCTGTCACGAAATCTCGAGATTTCACAAGACTTCATGATATTTAGTAAAAAAAACAATAAAATCTCGCAAGATCTATTTTTCGTTTTTAAATATCGATATGACATCGGCATATGAAAATATCACAATATTTCAGTGTATCGAAATTTTTTCCCACCCTAATATTTTCTATATCTTCCATATATAGAAAAGTAAATCCCAAATACTCCCAAAGTAGAGTTGCTGAATTTGTAGGGTGTAAACAATTCTGTAAACGTGACAACAGCAGTGACATCTCGCATGATTTTCACAGCAGTAATCATTAGAAATGTCCAATATCATTCATTAGAGATGTCCAATATCATTCATTAGAGATGTCCAATATCATTCATTAGAGATGTCCAATATCATTCATTAGAGATGTCCAATATCATTCATTAGAAATGTCCAATATCATTCATTAGAGATGTCCAATATCATTCATTAGAAATGTCCAATATCATTCATTAGAGATGTCCAATATCATTCATTAGAGATGTCCAATATCATTGGCCGATATCAGCATTAAAATGTGATATCGGAAAATATCTGGATCGGTTCTTACTTTTCTAATGACACAACAAAAGCTTGTGGCCATGCATCACGAGCTGTTAAAGAAAATGTCTTTGCACTGAAATATCATTTTGTTTTTGTTTTTTAATCAAATTTTTAATAACGAAATCTTGTGAGATTTTGTTGTTCTGTCAAGAAATCTCACAAGATTTCATATGATCATTTGATATTATTAAGAAAACAATGAAATCTAGCAAGATTTCATTCGTGAATTAGATCAATACAGCATTCTCAAATATTGATATGATATCGGCATGTGAAAATATCAGGATATTTCAGTATATTGATATTTTTTGCCCCCCTCATATATTCTATATATATTCCATATTTTTATATTTACAGAACAAAATAGAGTTGCTGAATTTGGAGGATGTAAACGGAACTATAAAAACTGCAACAACAGTAAAGCTAGCATGATTTTTGCAGCAACAATGATTAGAGATGTCCGATATTATCGGCCGATATTGGCATCTAAATGTGATATCGGAAACTATCTGTATCGGTTTTTACTTCTTTAATGGCACAACAAAAATTTGTGGCCATGCATCAGTGGGGGTGTAAGAAAATACCAATGCACTGAAATATCATGATATTGTTTTTCTTTAAATCACATTTTCAGTTAAGTTCCAAGTTGTCAGAAACATAATTAGCAACGTGTTGGTTAAATAGATCGGTGGCGGTTGATATTGAAAATAGACAATATCGGTATGTCAGATATTGATAAAAAAAAATATTGATGCATCATGATGGGATGTGTTGAATCAACTTTGATTCATAAATGTCACCAAAGTCACTTTATGAAAAATAATTAAATGACCAAAAAGGACACTTTTTTTACACAACTGTCAAAACTACTCTTAATAATTTTGGTTAAAAGAAGTCATCAATATCTTTTCTTGAAAATCCACCAATATCTTTTTAAATACTATTTTACACTTTTAAAAAAATGAAACTGAATGGATTTAAAATGATGAAGTGAAACCTGAAAAAGGAAAACTGATGCCGTCAACCTTATGATAATCATGAATACGTGATTATCGTTTAGTAATTGAATCGTCGGTGTTCACAGCGATATCACAACGATATCGAACATCTCCAGTAATGATGCATCTTAGAGAGACGTTCCTTCATTTTCACCGGCATCAACTGTGACTTTGTCCCCACGCTGCCCCCTACTGGTCACTCTCATGTACAGACGTCCTCAAAATCATTCACATCCTCCAATTAAAGAAGGAAAAAAAATCAGCTGCCAGAGAAATAAGTTGAAATTGACTAAAGTAATAATAAATAAAAATTCTATGAAAATCATCACATTAATTTTGAATTGTGGTTCAACAGAAATATTAAAAACAAACACAGAAAAAATAAAACAAGGAAACAAGCTGTTTGTTTATGTCTGGGACAGTCTTTTTTATTATTAATTCAATTCATAAGCAATGTTTTATTTCACTTAAATATAATTTAGTAAATTTTTATCCATTATTTTCTTCTTTAGTTTATTTTTATTTGAATTATTATTGTGAATTTAGCTTTTCTTTAATTGGAGAATATGAATGATTTTGAGGACGACAGCAGTAGCTTGTTTATTTCTGAGGACGTGCATAAACAATGATTCAGCCGTGATGAACTCATGGACGTGTAACTGGAAGCATGTTCTTGGCCTAAAACATTTTACTTTGACAGTACATCATTTGATTGTCGGTGAGCGGGTTTGTTTGTACATCAGACGGGTCGGAAAACCCACCTGGAGCGAAGTCCGTCTTGCCGTAGAAGCGGACGATGCCGTGTTTCTGACCGGCCACCAGAACCTGATCCCCAACCTCCACGTTGGTTCCCTCTGGGTCCAGACTGGCCACCGACGCCTTCTTCCTCTGAGCTGAGGACGTAAACGGACCGGTGACCCCCACGGAGCGACGTCCGCCTCAGAGAGACACCCGCATGTCGGCTTTCCGGCAGCTTCCCTACCTTTCTCCCTTTCCTTCTCCTTCTTTTCTTTCTCCTTCTTGGTCTTCCCAGCGAGGCGGGAGGCCAGGTCCATGCGGGGAGTTCGAGGGGTGGAGGTGACGGATGAAGGTGTCTGATCCACGGCTTTGGAAATCTTCGAAACCGGAGCGAAAATGCCTGCAGGTCCACAACATTAAAAATATTCAAATATATACTTTCTATATACGCTCTGTCTAAGCAGTGGTTTTCAAACTGGGGTGTGGACCCCCGTGTGGGCCGTGTGATCATGTCAGGGGGGGTTGCCACATCATTTTAGAAAAAAATAGTGGCTACATTTATCAAATAAATTTGGGATTTTTAGGAATATCAATATTAACACATTAATTAGAGATTAAACTGTGAAATTAACACATTAATTTCTTAATTATTGCATAAATAACTAAGTTATTACCAACACCATGTTAAAAATCCCAGTTTGACATTATCTCAGCGAGAGAAGCTGATTTTGTTCAGTCTTCCTCAAAGTTATTTCCCCCTCCAATTAAAGAAGGAAAAAAAATCAGCTGTCAGTGAAATACGATGAAACTGACAAAAGTTGGTAATAATTAGAAATTCTATTAAAATCATGACATTGATTTTGAACTGTGGTTTGAAAGAAATATTAAAAACAAACAAAAATAAAACAAATAAAAATCAAGAGACGAAAAATATTGGTATATCAGATATCGGTAAAAAAGTGGGCGGGCCAGTTCAAAAAAATGGATCCATCGCGATGTGACACATGTTGAATCAATTTTAGTCTGTAAATGTCACAGAAATCGATTTTTTAATGCTAATTCCAATCAGACGTCTGCACCTGTTGGCAGGTATTTTGGTCCTCGGTTCATCAGCAAAGTGCTCTAAAATTTCTGGGACAGTTTTATTTTTATTTTTATTATTTCCACCCACAATTCAAAAGCAATGTTTCATTTCACTAAATCAATGATTCCTAACCACGGCCCAAACTCGGGCCTTGAACGCCACCTAGAGGGCTGCGAAAAAGCTTTCCTTTTCCACACGTGGACCGCGAGGACCGTATCGTACTTATGACTGGATGAGCAGCAATGTGGCCTCCCCTTATCAAAGTTCAACAAACAGGCAGTTGTAAAAAAGGATTAAAACTTAATAATGAAGACAAAAATGGTCCCAAACCGCCCCTAAAGAGAAAAAAATAGCTTCCAATTTATCAAATATGGATTAGTAGATAAAGCAGAGCTGAGAAGTCTGGATGGAGCACCAGCTAATGCTAATGCTAATGCTAATGCTAACGCTAACGCTATCTGCAGCTTCATCTATAAGCAAACATCTAACAGTCGTTGGAAAGAAAGGATTTTTAAGAAAAAAAGGGAAAATTAGCTGTTGATGCAGAAAATATCTGTTTTGTTTGGAAGTTCTTCAAAAAAAATTCTGAGAAAAGTTTAAATAAAACAAATTAGTCAATGAAATTTTCAGCTTTAACGGCCTGTCTAAACCAGGATTATTATAGTTAACTAAAACTAAGACTAGCAGTGAAAAAACAATTTAGTTAACTGAAATAGAGATAAAAACGAGAGAAAAAAACTAAAACGAAATAGAAACTACAAAGAACGATGCAAAACTAACTAAAACTGAACTGAAATAAAAAAGGAAAAACTAAATTAAAATAAAAACTGATGAAAATTTCAAAACTATAATAACCTCGGTCTAAACAAATAAAACAAGTTTTTACAGATTATTTAAACTGAGCCTTTTTATTTCCAATGTGATCTATTACTGCAGCATTTTATCTCTTTTTTAAATCAGTTTCCATCAGTTTTTTCTGTTGTTCCTCTTTTGTAGTAAAATGTTGTAGATTTTGTGTTTATAGCCTAATTCTGATTTGTTCTTGTAGGAGTCTGATTTTATTCCATGAATTATACGTGTGATATAAATGTGTTTGTGACCATCTCAGAATATATTTTATATGATGTTATTCATGTTTATCAGCCACATTTTACAGGTTCAGTCTGTTATTTAGTTAGTTTAGTACTTTAGTTATTACAGAAATAAACCAGACATGAGGACCCCTGCACTAAATCATAATTTTGTAAATTTTCATTTATTATTAGTTTCTTGTTTCTTGTATGTTGTTCTGTGAGCTGAACCGTTTGGAAAGCAGCGGTCTGACACACCTAGCTTGGGAGGGCAGATGAAGTAGCGAACGCCGCCCACGCTGCCGTCGTTCTTCCCCCTCCGGCTCGTCCAGCTCCACGCCGACCCACTGACCGCTGGCAAACTCTGTCGTGCCACAAAACCTCAGCGTTCCAGTCTGAGACAGAAAGAGAGAGAATCTGAAGCCCGCTGCATGAAGGCGGCTGTACGGTGGAGCTTTATGGAGACGAAATGCAATCAGAGGACACACGGGGGGGACAGATTTTAAGACTTCATGTTGAGGTGAGTCAGCTCAGTTAGTCTATGATCCAGCCGGCGTTTAACCAACCTGTCTGAGGTTTTCAGCCGGGCTGTCATCTTTGCTTTGGTTAGACATCTGAAAGAAATGTTTTTGGGTGATAAATCATCATGAGCTTAAGAGAAAAGGCTAAGACTTCATCATTTAATCTGGAAAAGTTACAAAAAGCTTCAGGATATAATTCATTTGAAGCCTTTTCGGAAATATTTGAGGGACTTATTGTCATTTTGGTCCAAAAAAATCAGAGAATGTTCAGCTTTTTTAAAAATGAATGGCTATAAAACACACACACACACACAAAAGAAACATTTCAAACTAAATATTCCTGATTTTTAAAGTATCTAGTTTTTAAGATAACGAATCATTTTTTAATATTTTCCAGCTTTTCTTTCAGATAAAGTACAGCGGGAAATGCAATTATGAAGAAAAATAGAAAAAGCCACAGCAAAACTACAAATGTCTTATCAAAAAAATAAGCAGTGATGTTTGGGGAAGTTATTAAGAACAAGAAACACAAATGATCGACTTTTATCTTTTCACATGAACTGTTCTGCTGCCCTCAGTGTATCATGGAGACAACACCGACGACGTAAACATGGATGACGAGAGACGGGGCTGAAGCACCTCTCAACCCCAAACTCAGACTCCGCGTAAGACAAAGAAAAGAAAAGTTTTGTCTCGTGTGACGAAAAGAGACGAACTGGAGTCTGATCAGTAACATGGGAATCATCCCTGGGGGAGCTTTCAGTAAACGGAGATGAGAACACACCAAAGTTTGAAAAAACCCTGGTCTGAAGTGACAATTAGACTCTGAAAACATGCTGCTTCATCCTTCAGATGCGATCAGCGAGCATAGGAGGACACGCCCCCCACGCTGAAGACGAGCGTCATCATCGGGGGGCTTTCAATAGCATAGGAGGACACTCCCCCACGCTGAAGACGAGCGTCATCATCGGGGGGCTTTCAATAGCATAGGAGGACACTCCCCCACCCTGAAGATGAGCGTCATCATCGGGGGGGATTTCAATAGCATAGGAGGACACGCCCCCCACGCTGAAGACGAGCGTCATCATCGGGGGGGCTATCAATAGCATAGGAGGACACGCCCCCCACGCTGAAGACGGCGTCATCATCGGGGGGCTTTCAATAGCATAGGAGGACACTCCCCCCACGCTGAAGATGAGCGTCATCATCGGGGGGATTTCAATAGCATAGGAGGACACGCCCCCCACGCTGAAGACAAGCGTCATCATCGGGGGGGATTTCAATAGCATAGGAGGACACTCCCCCACGCTGAAGACGAGCGTCATCATCGGGGGGGGGGGGGCTTTCAATAGCATAGGAGGACACGCCCCCCACGGTGAATGAAAACGAGCGTCATCATCGGGGGGGCTTTCAATAGCATAGGAGGACACTCCCCCACGCTGAAGATGAGCGTCATCATCGGGGGGATTTCAATAGCATAGGAGGACACGCCCCCCACGCTGAAGACAAGCGTCATCATCGGGGGGATTTCAATAGCATAGGAGGACACTCCCCACGCTGAAGACGAGCGTCATCATCGGGGGGGCTTTCAATAGCATAGGAGGACACGCCCCCCACGGTGAATGAAGACGAGCGTCATCATCGGGGGGGCTTTCAATAGCATAGGAGGACACGCCCCCCACGGTGAATGAAGACGAGCGTCATCATCGGGGGGGCTTTCAATAGCATAGGAGGACACGCCGCCCACGCTGAAGACGAGCGTCATCATCGGGGGGGCTTTCAATAGCATAGGAGTGCACGCCGCCCACGCTGAAGACGAGCGTCATCATGGGGGGGCTTTCAATAGCGTAGGAGGGCACGCCCCCACGCTGAAGACGAGCGTCATCATCGGGGGGCTTTCAATAGCGTAGGAGGACACGCCGCCCACGCTGAAGACGAGCGTCATCATCGGGGGGCTTTCAATAGCATATGAGGGCACGCCGCCCACGCTTAAGACGAGCGTCATCATCGGGGGGTCTTTCAATAGCATAGGAGGGCACGCCGCCCACGCTAAAGACGAGCGTCATCATCGGGGGGCTTTCAATAGCATAGGAGGACACGCCGCCCACGCTGAAGACGAGCGTCATAATCGGGGGGGCTTTCAATAGCATAGGAGGGCACGCCCCCCACGCTGAAGACGAGCGTCATCATCGGGGGGGCTTTCAATAGCATAGGAGGACACGCCGCCCACGCTGAAGACGAGCGTCATCATCGGGGGGGCTTTCAATAGCATAGGAGGGCACGCCGCCCACGCTGAAGACGAGCGTCATCATGGGGGGGCTTTCAATAGCGTAGGAGGGCACGCCCCCTACGCTGAAGACGAGCGTCATCATCGGGGGGTCTTTCAATAGCATAGGAGGACACGCCGCCCACGCTGAAGACGAGCGTCATCATCGGCGGGGCTTTCAATAGCATATGAGGGCACGCCGCCCACGCTTAAGACGAGCGTCATCATCGGGGGGTCTTTCAATAGCATAGGAGGGCACGCCCCCCACGCTGAAGACGAGCGTCATCATCGGGGGGGCTTTCAATAGCATAGGAGGACAAGCCGCCCACGCTGAAGACGAGCGTCATCATCGGGGGGGCTTTCAATAGCATAGGAGGACACGCCGCCCACGCTGAAGACCAGCGTCATCATCGGGGGGCTTTCAATAGCATAGGAGGGCACGCCGCCCACGCTGAAGACGAGCGTCATCATCGGGGGGCTTTCAATAGCATAGGAGGGCACGCCCCCTACGCTGAAGACGAGCGTCATCATCGGGGGGTCTTTCAATAGCATAGGAGGACACGCCGCCCACGCTGAAGACGAGCGTCATCATCGGCGGGGCTTTCAATAGCATATGAGGGCACGCCGCCCACGCTTAAGACGAGCGTCATCATCGGGGGGTCTTTCAATAGCATAGGAGGGCACGCCCCCCACGCTGAAGACGAGCGTCATCATCGGGGGGGCTTTCAATAGCATAGGAGGACAAGCCGCCCACGCTGAAGACGAGCGTCATCATCGGGGGGCTTTCAATAGCATAGGAGGACACGCCGCCCACGCTGAAGACCAGCGTCATCATCGGGGGGCTTTCAATAGCATAGGAGGGCACGCCGCCCACGCTGAAGACGAGCGTCATCATCGGGGGGCTTTCAATAGCATAGGAGGGCACACCGCCCACGCTGAAGACGAGCGTCATCATCGGGGGGCTTTTAATAGCATAGGAGGACACGCCGCCCACGCTGAAGACGAGCGTCATCATCGGGGGGGCTTTCAATAGCATAGGAGGGCACGCCGCCCACGCTGAAGACGAGCGTCATCATCGGGGGGGCTTTCAGTAGCATAGGAGGACACGCCGCCCACGCTGAAGACGAGCGTCATCATCGGGGGGGCTTTCAATAGACGGAGGGAGCTCCGATCTGCTGTGGGAATATAACGGGCCCGCAGTTGGCTTCCTTCTTACTAAGAAGGTAAATGTGACACACGTGACGGGAATAAGGTATATAACACCGCAATGCTCCATTTATAGCATGTAGATGTAGCAACATGATAGCCATATGACCTGGGGTCAGAGATACACTCTGCCCACTTGTTATATTTAGTTGATTCAGATATTTTGAAAAGTTAATCGTGATTTCACCCTGTGAATTTGGATATTTGGGTTAAAGGCAAGGTTATAATAGTTTTGGATTTTTCATTAGTTAATTTTTTGTTTAGTTTTGACTTTTTGTTTTTATATTCAGTTATTTTTAGTCAGTTTTTTTGAGCAGGTTTTCTAGTTTTTATATTTGGAAAATGCTCAGTTTTAGTTTAGTTTTTATTAGTTTCAGTGTTAGTTTTAGTTTTGGGGGATTTTTTTCCTGTAAATAATGGGTATTTGTCTGGCGTGACATTCAAAATCATCAGAAAGTCCCCCAAAATAAAAGCAAAGTAAATAGATTAAATGGAAATAGATTTCACATCAACCCTAAAAGCTTATGTATTAAATAAATTAACAAAAAATAAAACTAAGGATGATTTTGCAATAATTTTAGTTAGTTTTATTTAGTTTTTTAAAGGCACAATACAGTTTCAGTTCAGTTTTATTTCTGTTAACGAAAATGTTTTTTCAATTTTAGTTTTAGTTATTTCGTTGGTTTTGGTTAACTAAAATAACCTTGGTTAAAGGCTAGCATTAGCCTATTGTTGCAGTTAGCAGAAGGCTAACACTTTAGCCTTTGATTGCCATGAGTGACCGCTAGCATATGGCTGGCCTTTGGCCACCCATTACATTTACGAGCAATAACATGATCAGTTAACCTTCTGGGGACTTGTGCATAAATAGCTGTTTTTCAGTAATTTTCTTTTTATCTTTATATTTCACTTTTAAAGCCATTTACTTGACTTGTCCATCAGAAGACAGAAAGGACATCACGGGTCTGATATTTCCAGGGTGCGTTAGTCCTCCCGTCCAACAGGGGGCAGACCCTCAATCTGCTTTTAGTACATCATGTTGTCACATAATTTTCTGATTGGTTGATGTGGTGCATTTTCCCACCCACAGTAAAGGGGTTGTTGGGCTGTTGGGAAACTTTTCTTCTTGCTTGCGATAACTTTCCTTACAGTAATTACCATTACAGCTGTTTATTCCTTCACCAAACGTGACTGTAATATTAGCAGGAAAAGTAGTTTGTACATGTTATATCATAACTCCGGTTATTTTTGGTTTATCAACACGATTTAAAAACTGGTTTACAGGTTGGTGTCTGGACTATCCACAGAATCTGGAACGGAGACTCTGCTGCTGTGTTTAGCTTTTACGTCATCTTAAATCGGACATGTGTCTGTCGGGCCCAGATAGGGATGTATATCGTGATGATTTTATTGATACCAATACCAATATCGATACTCCTTATCGATACCGGTATTTATCGATTCTCTTATTGATACTATAACATAATTTAGAGTAAATAATAAAGACATTACAAGATGTTACAAGATCCAGTGGTGGAGAATATTTGTTCAGATGATGTTGAAGAAGCCTGGACATGAAAGTGGGTGAAGGACAGCTGGGAGAATACGGGAATTGTGTCTGTCTTAGTCTATCACTGTGATTATTTGACTGTGTAATGATAACTCGATGGTTAGGTAGATGTACAAAAAGTATCAATAAGAGTATCATTTGTCCAGAATATTAACGGTACCCTGGTATCGTTAAGATTAGGAACCGGTACCAAACGATACCGGTACTCGGTATACATCCCTAGGCCCAGAGGGTGAAAGTAGAGGGAGTGATGTTGTACTCTAATATCATCATGGCCGTGATTAGATCGTAGGCACGGCCCGTGTACATGCACAACATTGTCTGCAGAAGGGCCACACTTCTGGAGAAAAGCTGGAACTTCCACTATACTCTCTTAAAGGTACAGTGTGTAAAAGTACCAAAGGTCACTGACAGAAATATTAAACATATAATACTAAACTGTGTTTCTATTGATGTGTAACCGCTTGCTGGGGGTGCTTATACGTACACGGAGGCTGCCATTTTTGGCTTTTTTAATAACACAACAAAAACTTGTGGCTACACATTACTAGGGGTGTAAGAAAATAACTATTCACAGAAATATCTCGATATTTTGTGTTTCAATATCACATCAAATTAAAAAAGTGCTGTATCGATATTTTACTAATGAAATATCACATTAGTAAAATTGTTGCTGTACTTTTTACTTTTTCAATGACAACAAAAACTCGTGACCACACATCACTAAAGGTGAAAGAAGCTATCTAAATACTGAAATATCACAATATGTTGAGTTGTGATATCGTATCATATTTTTAAAAAATGTATCAATATTTTACGAATGAAATATCACATCAGTAAAATTGTTGCTGTGCTTTTTACTTTTTCATGCTGGGGGTGCCCATACATGGAGGCTGCCATATTTGTGGTGCCATTTTTACTACGGTGTCCTTAAACAGACAAAATAATGTGTGTCAAGTGAGAACCCTCTGAACTTTAAAAGTGCTGTAGCGCCCTGAGACCACTGGATCCACTCACAGATGGGGAGAATTTTGGCCACTGACGGCCACCGTACATTCACGTCAGCGCTTTGAATATGAAGTTATTTGAAAGAAAACATCTTCTCTTTCAAATACTCATCTTTACCACTAGATGTCAGTAGTTCTTACATACTGTTCCTTTAAGCACCACTGGCTTCAAATCCTGCTCTCCTTGTAAAGTATCGTAACGCTGCTAACAAACACGATGTATAAATGATAATCAATCATGATCATATAAACTGATTATTGATTCCAACTGTGAGCCGTAGGTAAAGGTGATGTGTGAAGCATGGAGGAGGGAGTATGGTGATGTGGGAGGCGCAGGACCACATGATCCCGCGTGCGTTACGACGGTTTAACGCAGCTTTCGGCACCTTCAAGTCGTCCAGCAACACGCGTTCGCCCAGCTTCAGCCCCAGAGACGACAGCATCAGGTTTCCGGGGATGTTGTCGTAGTTGGGCAGCGTGGCTCGGGGGAGGTTACAGCTCAGAGGGACGGCGTCCAGCAGCAGCTGCTTCAGCTCCTTGGCCACCATGGCCGCCTCCGCCTTGTCCAGGCTCATGTCCATGGGGTCGGGAACCACCTCCCCCGGAACCTGGCCTTTATCATTCTGCAGGAAGCAGAGCGGACGGTGAAGACGGTCACATTTTAAAGCACGACTCTGAAACATCAGGAAGGACTGGTTCAGGATCTTACCCGGACGGTGGGGTTGGCTCCGTGCTCCAGCAGACACTTGACCGCACCCAAACAGAGGTTGGAGGCAGCGATGTGCAGAGCTGTTCCGTAATGGAAGTCGCTGCACGTGGAGTTCAGCACTGCGGGAACACAGAAGAAGAAGCAGCTAACTCCACTCCCGTGCTTTCTCCCTCAATTATTGATGTGCTGCTAAACATAGCGGGAGAGCTTGTGCGCGAGCAGTCATGCGAACCTCTGGGTTTGGCCGCCTTCAGCAGGACTCGGATCAGTTCTGGGACGTCGAAGTAGGCGGCGTAGTGCAGCGCGTTCATGTTGGTCCAGCGGCTCCGCAGACTCACGTCGGCACCCAGACAGATCAGCTGACTGGTGAGACGCAGCGCCGCGGACGGGTCGCCTGAACACAAACAGACCGGTTTAAACCAGCAGAACCCGGCCCATCAGGTCCTCACAGACCCCCGGCAAATGGACCGGGACCTATGTGAAAAACCGATGCGGGACTAAGATTCAGATCAGGCTTTATCCAGGATGTGCTTCCTGGCCAAATATAGTAAAAATATAGTCATCAATACACTAAAAATGATCATCATTGGATATGTCCGATATCATCAGCCGATATCAGCATTTGGTATTAGCATCTCAGAATATATATATCAGCATCAGGCTGGTTTCAGACTGGATCTGGATCTAAAAAGCAGCTCACCGACTCCGTGCGCTCCGGCCTTGCAGCTGTAGTGAAGCAGCGTCATGTCAGTCAGACCATCCCGGTCGTTGACATGGCAACCACGCTTCAGGATCTGAAATCGGAGGAGAAAGGAGGATAAATGCGCTGAAGATGGACACCATGACGACACGACCCCCCCACCCCACCTGCTAGTTTCTGCTGACTCATGAAAATAAACATGTGGCAAACTAGGGATGCATGATATTGGAATTTTGGCCGATATCCAATATGCCGATATTCTAAAACTCATGTGGCCAATAATGATATCGATACTGATATTGAAGCTGAAAAAAATAAGCAGTCACTGCAAATAGTAGTTTTGTTTTCCGTTTCTGACACTTTGAAAAATAGGGTTGGGAAAAAAATATTTATACACTGAAATATCTCAATATTTTCATATGCCGATATCAAATCGACTTTTAAAAAGCTATTTTACTTAGAAACGTCCCACACTTGGCCGGGTCAGAACAGAACCGAGCTCATGAGTGCACTGACTTCCATCCCAGTCCAGGTTCTGAGTCATGTGACCGTCCAGTCCCGGTTTCTTCCTCCATTCAGCTGAGTCATGGACGAGTCTCAGTGACTTTCTCTCTCTCTGTTTCCCTCAGTGTCTCTCCCCCTCTGCACCTCTCTCTCTCTCTCTCTCTCTCTCTCTCTGCATGCAGCCATTTTAACTGGGTCATCATCTCAGTCAGTACGGAAGCTGAAGGAGGAGTCCAGCTGTGAGGTCTTTCACTTCCAATAAAATGCTGTTTTTCCATGTTTCACACATTTATAAACTCCAGTTCCAACCAGGAATAAACACGTGGAACCGAGATGTTTTATCAGCTCATGGAAAAGCTTCTCTGATGCAGCAACACGCCGGGAAAGAGCTGGAACAGCAGCAACGCGCCGGGAAAGAGCTGGAACAGCAGCAACGCGCCGGGAAAGAGCTGGAACAGCAGCAACATGCCGGGAAAGAGCTGGAACAGCAGCAACATGCCGGGAAAGAGCTGGAACAGCAGCAACGCGCCGGGAAAGAGCTGGAACAGCAGCAACGCGCCGGGAAAGAGCTGGAACAGCAGCAACGCGTCGGGAAAGAGCTGGAACAGCAGCAACGAAAGGCTGGTAGATCATTATAGGAGGAGAGTTTAATATGTAATCAACATGACTGGTTTAACTGGGAACAGGTCAGGAACATGACTGTTTTAACTGGAAACAGGTCAGGAACATGACTGGTTTAACTGGGAACAGGTCAGGAACATGACTGGGTATAAAAGGAGCATTTCAAAGTTTTGGAACAAGTTCTGAAAAGTGTTTCTCAGACTTTAAGGTTCCTCCATCTAGAGTGTAGAATATCATCAGAAGATGAGAATCACTCAAAATCTCCAATGATCTCCTTCTGGCAGCAGATTCTGGTTTACTATCCATCCTCCTCCGCACTCAGTTTGTTCAACTTAAGTCATTCACGTCTCACTCTCTCCCCGTCACTACAGGTGTTCCCCAGGGTTCAGTCCTGGGGCTTCTGTTATTCATCATCTACAAACTTCCCCTTGGCCTTATCTTCCGGAAACACCATATCAACACCCAGCTCTACCTCTCCCCTAAACCGGATTCCACCCCTCCCACCTTCATCCCTTCTGGACTCTCTCAATGAAATAAAATCCTGGTTCACATTCAACTTTCTGAAATTAAACAGTGAGAAGACTGAGATGCTTCTCATAGGTACCAAAGCTACTTTAGCCAAATCTCACAGTTTCACTGCTTCCATCGATAACGCTGACATTTCTCCCTCCCCTCAGGTCACGAGTCTGGGTGTCATCCTCGACAGCACACTTTCCTTCACATCCCACATCAATAACATCACTCGGACAGCCTACTTTCATCTCCATAATATCAACCGCCTGCGCCCCTCCCTCACGCCTCCACCACTGCAACTCCCCCCTACTTGGTCTCCCTCAGAAAACCTTACATAAACTCCAACTGGTCCAGAACTCATCCGCTCGTGTCATAACCAGGATTTTCTCATCACATCACACCCGTCCTGCAGCATCTCCGTTGGCTTCCCATCTCATATCGCATCCAGTTTCAAATCCTTCTTCTCACCTATAAGGCCATCCATAACCTCGCCCCCCTTACATCTCAGATCTCGTCCACATTGCTACACCTGCCCGCACTCTTAGATCCTCCTCCTCCATTTGGCTCACTGAGCCCCTTATAGCCTCACTTCCATGGAGGGCAGAGCATTTAGTTGCGTAGCCCCCCGATTATGGAACTCACTCCCCCCGATCTCCGCAATACCAACTCTCTCCCTCTCTTCAGAGCTAAACTCAAAACCCATCTTTTTAAATTGTGCTTCTCTCTTTGATTCTTTTTAATTATTAGTCTCTTATTCTTTTAACTTCCTGTGTTTTATCATTTTATCGTATTGTCATTGCATTTCTTATTTTATGGATCTTCTGTGTAAGGTGACCTTGAGTGTCATGAAAGGCGCCCAGAAATAAAATGTATTATTATTATCAGGAGGAACGAGAAAAAAATATTCCACACCGTCACCGTAAATTGTGGATCTTCAAATTTACAACTTTTTTTCCCCCAAATTTGCTTTTTTCTCATACAATTACAACTTTATTCCCTAAAATCAGCTTTTTTCTCGTAAAATTACAGCTTCACTCTAATAAATTTACTTTATTCTTGCATGTTTACTTTTTTGTCATAAAATTACTATTTTTTTCTCCTAATATTACCACTTTATTCTCAGTCTGTAAAATCTTTTTAGACTTTTTGCAACTTTATTCTTATAAATGTATGACTTTATTCTCATAAAATGACTTTATTCTTCTAATATTAAGAATTTATTCTTGTAAATTGACCATTTCATTCTCGTACATGTACTTTTCTGTTGAAAAATGACTTTTCTTCTAATATAGCCACTGTATTCTCAAGTCTGTAAAAAACGTTTTAGGTTTTACTTCTTGTAAATTTACAATTTTAGTCTCATAAAAGACTTTTATTCTTGTAAATGTATTGCTTTATTCTTGTAAAATTACTTAATTCTTGTCATAAAATACTTCATTCTCATAAATTTACAAATATTCTTGCAAATTTACTTCTTTTCTCAAAAAATCGCGACTTTTTCTTGTAATATTACACTCTCAGAAACAGAGGTACGTACAGGATCATTTCTGTACCTGTAGCTACATTTATTACAAATATTCTCTCAAATGTACAATATTGGTCTTTATGAGGCCAGAAGTACCTATATACTTTGAAAAAGGCTCCAAAGTAATATAAAGTACACATTTGTACCATTCCAACCCTAAGGGTACCTGCAGCATTGAAAAATGTGTGTAGCTTGTACAATAACTATAAATAGCAGTACTTCTAAACAGTAGTATAATTATAGTTATTATGTTATGATTTTCATAATAATCATAGTAATAATTATATGTATAATTATATATGTGTTTGGCCTAATATTTATATAATAATTATTCATTTATTATTAGCATCTTTGATTGTTGTCATAATCTCTATTTTATTGACTTTTATTCATCATCTTTAATTGGTTTAATTGTACTTTATTAACTCATACAGCTTGATAAGGTACAAAAATGGACCATGAAGGTACAGAAATGTCTTTCAGAAAGGAACCCCCCCCCAGCAACAAGCTTTGGACCCTTTTAAGTACAAACTGGTACCTCTGTTTGTGAGTGTATAAAACTTTATTCCCGAAGTCTGAGAAAAAAAAGCAGACTTTTTATGACTTTATTTTCATAGAATTACTTTATTCTTCTAAATTTACAAATTTATTCACGTAAATTCACCACTTAATTGTTGTAAGTTTACTTTTTGTCGTAAAATTATGACTTTTTTCTTCTAGTATAGCCACTGTATTCTAGAGGTCACTTTTCGTGACTTTATTCTCATAAATTTACAACTTTATTCTTATATAATTCCTTCATTCTTGTAAATGTATTACTTGTAAACGTTCTCCACTGTAGATGGAGGATTTCTCGTGTCCTCACATTTACTTTATGATCCCGTCATGGAAATTATCTGACATGATGAACTTCAGGATTCAGACTCTGCAGCCGAAGGACAATGAACTCCCCGTTGCACACTGGGATTCGATTGTCCGTTATCTCACTGTGTGTGCATGTGTGCGTGCATGTGTGTGTGTGTACGTGCGTGCATGTGCATGCAGAGGTTGAATCTGGGTCAATGTGACGATGACATCTGAGTCAGGCTTCCTGCATACAGAACGAGGGCAGCTGATGCAGACGTTGCAGAGAGCTCGTGTTTGTCTGGCAGCTTCGTTAGCTTTAGCATTAGCTTGTCGGGGTGAGAGGAAGTTTCGTAGCGTAAAAAAATCATGATCCATCTGTTTTGTACTGAGTTTGACTCAGTTTATAGAGAAGAAGGAAAATTCAGCTTCTCTATCAGAGGTTTGTTTGTTGGCTTTATAAATCAATAAAAATGAGAGATGTTCAATATTATCGGCCGATATCGGCAAATGAATTTGATATTGGAAAATATTGGTATAATTTTTTTGTGTACCAATATTTTTAGTAACGAAATCTCATGAAATCTTGTTCTGTTAAAAAATCTCGTGTATTAAAAATTTATTCTAAGATTAAGACTTTATTCTTGTAAATTTTTCTACTTTATTCTCGTAATATTGCGACTTTACGCTCATGAAATACCAACTTTTTTTTCTAGAATAATTGGGGCTTTTTCTTGTAATATTACGTTATTCTCGTAGGATAACAACTTTCTTTCCTTTTTTTTATACTTTATTCTCGTACAATAGCTTTTTTCTTTTAATTACGGCTTCTTGTAATATTACGACTCTATTCTTGTGAAATTACTTTTTTCTTGTAGTATTACAGCTTTATTCTTGTAAGATTTTAAAAAATTTCATAAATTTTTCGACTTTATTCTCATAAAATGACTTTTTCCCCCCATGATATTCCAAATTTACTTTGTTAAAATGAACTATTTTCTCTCAGAATTACAGCGTTTTTTCTCATAATATTATAACTCTATTCTCGTAAAATGACTTTTTTCTCGCATAATTAGGACTTTTTTTTTAGTATTACAGCTTTATTTTTGTAAGATTAAAATTCTGTTTTTGTAAATTCATAAAAATAAAAGAAACAATCTCACTGTTGTCTGCAGAGATTGATATGGGTTGATATTGGGAATTAAGAGTTGGACAATATCGGCATATCAGTTAAACGGTACATCAGATATTGGTTAAAAAAAAAAAAAAGCAGATATCAAACATCCCAACTAAAAATAAGAAACAATCTCAGTGTGGTCATCTGCTAAAATGAAAGCAGGAGGTCCGCGCGCGTCCTCACCTCGCTGCCGATGACGTCGATCTTGTGCTGCACCTGGGGAACCCACTGGCGGACGATGGCGAACAGCTCGGGGATGGTGGTCCGGGGGGTCCATGAGGATCTCCAGACAGGCCGGGTCGTTCGGGTCGAAGAAGGTGAAGGCTGGAATGGGCGGAACATGGAGGAAAGGAGGACGTCATGACATCATTCCTTCCTCCTCCAGCTCTGCAGCTCTGAGGCAGATCAGATTCATCCTGACCACAAGCTTCCCCGCTGAGAGCAGAAGGAGCTTTGCTGGCTTCCTGAGAGCCAGTTACAGGCTCCGTTTGTCAAATAAATGTGGGAGTTTGGGGTGACCAACATTAACACACTGCTGCAAGGAGATTCATGTGTCAGATTCATTTCTTAATTATTGTATAATGACCTCCGTTATCACTCATACCTGGTTTAAAAATCCCAGTTTAACATTTATCTGAGATAGAGAAGCTGATTTTGGGCATGTAGGTGTGATGTCACAGCAGAGTAATGTTCCCACTCTTCCCTTAAATTATTTTCCAGGACTTTTAGCTGCTACACTACGTGCACTGCAAAAAATAGTGGTCTTAATACAAGTTCTTTAAAAAAAAAACACTGAAATTGAGCAGAATCAGTGAAATGTTATCTGCCTGGGGGGGGGGGGGGGGGGGGGGGGATCATTGTACTTGCTAAGATTTATTGAAATAGAAAGAATATGGAGACTTAGATGGAGAAATATCATTAAACTAGAGATGTCAAACTCATTTAAAAAACCCCCAAAACTCGTCTGCTGATGCTTCTTCTGTGTTTTTCTGATATTGAAAGAAAATATCTTAAAACAAGAAGATTTTCCTAATTTGGGGAATTTCTAAAAGCCTTTTTCCATCCTGAAGGAGCAGCACCGTGTGAGACCTGCCAACCTCCCACGTACCTGAACTCACCCTCATAGTCAGTACATTTAACCAGATTGTTTCAATGCTTATGCTCCTCCATGCGTTCTCACAAAACATTTTACACGTTCACTAAAACACCAAAACAATTTCCTTTGCTCCCCCCTAAAAATATTAATATATATAAATATCCAAGTCAAATCCTGTCGATACAGAACAAAAAAATATCATTTAAATTGAAATATCCCTGTAAAAAAGCTCAGTAATTGCAGCTTTTTTCTTGATAGTCTTATAGACTATGATTTTTCCAAACATTTGATCTTTTATTAATTTTCCATTTGTTTTCCACAACTGGACGATTGTTCAGGCATTTTTTCCTGGTTTTTTCGGACGCGTGTGCACGCAGCAGAAGCGGAGTCCACCAAAACACTGATCCTCCTTTCCTATGAAGTTTTGATAGTTTTCAGCCTCTCATGTAGAATTTTGTCACTGAGTGTCCTGAAACAATCTCACTGAATTGTCTGCAGAGACTGATATAGGTTGATATCAGAAATTAAGAGTTGGACAAACTTGATATATGTAGCATCGTTTAAAAAAAAGAACAATACATAACATTCCTAATGAATATTAAAGAAACAATCTCATTGCTGTCTGCAGAAATCGATATAGGGTTGATATCAGAAATTTAGATTTGGACGATATCGGTACATCGGATATCGTTAGAGTGAAAGAACAATATTGAACATTCCCACCAAAAATAAAAGAAGCAATCTCACTCCTGTCTGCAGATATTGAGTTTTTGGTGGAAAATCTGAATTTTGGTGTAAGTGTGTTTTTTCCACAGCTGTTACCATAATCCAGCTAAATCCAGCTTCTCCTTACTGGTGAGGACTGGGACAGCGAGGTTGGGTTTGGACTGGAACTGGGATAAAACCCTCTCCTGTTCTCTCTGCTCTGCTGCGTCTCATGAATATCAACGAGTCGTCTTCGTCCTCGGCCGTCCCAGTGTGGACTGGGAATGTCTGCTGGTCTGGGACGGCCGTGGAAACTGGAATGAGAAACGAGCGCCCCGTTTCACTTCCGTGGACATCATGTTCACCGCTGAGCTTTGTTCCTTTTTTCTACCCGTTTCTTTAAATATTATTTTAACTGCATGAATGTTTTCAGTCACAGCTTTCTTTAAAAATCCTTAACCCTTCAAATGTTTGCACATAAATGCCGGTTTGTTTGCACATAAATGCCGTTTTTTTTTGCACATTAATGCCGGTTTGTTTGCACATAAATACCGGTTTGTTTGCACATAAATGCCGTTTTGTTTGCACATAAATGCCGTTTTGTTTTTGCACATAAATGCCTGTTTGTTTGCACATAAATGCCTGTTTGTTTGCACATAAGTGCCTGTTTGTTTGCACATAAATGCCGGTTTGTTTGCACATAAATGCCTGTTTGTTTGCACATAAGTGCCGGTTTGTTTGCACATAAATGCCGATTTGTATGCACATAAGTGCCGTTTTGTTTGCACATAAATGGTGGTTTTATTTGCACATAAATACCTGTTTGTTTGCACATAAATGCCTGTTTGTTTGCACATAAATGCCGGTTTGTTTGCACATAAATGCCGGTTTGTTTGCACATAAGTGCCGGTTTGTTTGCACATGAATGCCGGTATGTTTGCAAATAAATGCCGGTTTGTTTGCACATAAATGCCGGTTTGTTTGCACATAAATGCCGGTTTGTTTGCACATAAATGCCGGTTTGTTTGCACATAAATTCCGGTTTGTTTGCACATAAATGCCGATTTGTATGCACATAAGTGCCAGTTTGTTTGCACATGAATGCCTGTTTGTTTGCACATAAATGCCGGTTTGTTTGCACATAAATTCCGGTTTGTTTGCACATAAATGCCGATTTGTATGCACATAAGTGCCGGTTTGTTTGCACATAAATGCCTGTTTGTTTGCACATAAATGCCGGTTTGTTTGCACATAAATGCCGGTTTGTTTGCACATAAGTGCCAGTTTGTTTGCACATAAATGCCTGTTTGTTTGCACATAAATGCCGGTTTGTTTGCACATAAGTGCCGGTTTGTTTGCACATGAATGCCGGTATGTTTGCAAATAAATGCCGGTTTGTTTGCACATAAATGCCGGTTTGTTTGCACATGAATGCCGGTATGTTTGCAAATAAATGCCGGTTTGTTTGCACATAAATGCCGGTTTGTTTGCACATAAATGCCGGTTTGTTTGCACATAAATGCCGGTTTGTTTGCACATAAATTCCGGTTTGTTTGTACATAAATGCCGATTTGTATGCACATAAGTGCTGGTTTGTTTGCACATGAATGCCTGTTTGTTTGCACATAAATGCCGGTTTGTTTGCACATAAATGCCGGTTTGTTTGCACATAAATGCCTGTTTGTTTGCACATAAATGCCGGTTTGTTTGCACATAAATGCCGGTTTGTTTGCACATAAATGCCAGTTTGTTTGCACATAAATGCCTGTTTGTTTGCACATGAATGCCTGTTTGTTTGCACATAAATGCCGGTTTGTTTGCACATAAATGCCAGTTTGTTTGCACATAAATGCCTGTTTGTTTGCACATAAATGCCGGTTTGTTTGCACATAAATGCCGGTTTGTTTGCACATAAATGCCGTTTTTTGCACATGAATGCCGGTTTGTTTGCACATAAATGCCGGTTTGTTTGCACATAAATGCCGGTTTGTTTGCACATAAATGCCGGTTTGTTTGCACATAAATTCCGGTTTGTTTGCACATAAATGCCGATTTGTATGCACATAAGTGCTGGTTTGTTTGCACATGAATGCCTGTTTGTTTGCACATAAATGCCGGTTTGTTTGCACATAAATGCCAGTTTGTTTGCACATAAATGCCTGTTTGTTTGCACATAAATGCCGGTTTGTTTGCACATAAATGCCGGTTTGTTTGCACATAAATGCCAGTTTGTTTGCACATAAATGCCTGTTTGTTTGCACATGAATGCCTGTTTGTTTGCACATAAATGCCGGTTTGTTTGCACATAAATGCCAGTTTGTTTGCACATAAATGCCTGTTTGTTTGCACACATAAATGCCGGTTTGTTTGCACATAAATGCCGGTTTGTTTGCCCACTACACCCCTCAAACCCGGCCACCTGCCGTTTCCTCAGTTCTGCTGGATTTTCTGGTTTCCCTGAACGTAGTGTCTGAGATATGTAACTTAATAACAATACTGATTATAATGTATTTAAACATTTTTGCTGGAAGAGGTTTTTACAAAAAAAACTTGCTTTTGTATTGTTAAGGCCGGAAATGTCCACCTCCAGTTTGGATTATAGAAAATGCTGTAATGTTTATAAAAATAAAAGAAACTAAAGTTTCATCAATTTAACCTTTTAATGCCTGTTAGATCATATTATGGTAATGATTTATAAAAGGGAAACGTATTCAATCACTAAAGTAAAAGATGCCATCTTATTTTAAGCACAATAGCAGCTGAATGTGTCAGTAATGAGTGTGAGTGATGTTGTGCTTTCTGACATTTTGCTGTAGTAACTGTGGACCGTTACGTAGCAACAGGAAAACAGACAAACTTCAGCTTGTTTCAGCCAAATGTGACCTCATCAAAAGTTACGCACTCAATTCCCATCTTATATTTTCATTTGGTGTCAGTGCTGATCCAGAAATCCCAAATTTAACTGAACTCCACATTTTAACCCCTTACTTACCAGTGAGATGCTCACGACCTCAAACTTTTCAGAAGCATTTTTATTTTTCACGTCAGTACCAGCAACAGCAATAAAACTTATTTTTTTGTCTTTTTGTCATTGTTTCTTTTGACCAGTAACAAAGAAAAAGAACTTTGTTGCATTTATTCTTGTAAAATACCAACTTTTTTATCTCATAATTATAACTGTTTTCTTGTAATATTATGAATCTATTCTCATGAAATAAGGATTTTTTTCTGGTATAACAACATTTTTCTCATAATATTGCAACTTTATTCTTCTAAAATTACAACTTTTTTTCTTTTAATAAGGACTTTTTCCTTTTAGGCTACGATTAGGACTTTTTTCTTGTCACATAACTTTATTTTTGTAAATTTATGACTTTTTATGAAGTTTTTTCTGCTATAATTACATTTTTTTTCCTTGTAATATTATGACTATTTTTGTGATATAAGGACTTTTTCCTTTTTCCTCCTATAATAAAAAACTTTTTTCTAGAATATTACAGCCCTATTTTTGTCAATTTTTTCACTTTCTTCTTGTAAATTTACACTTTATTCTTGTGAAACACTGACTGTTTTCCCTATAAGCTTTTTTGTTGTAACATTTTGTTACATAACGGCATGTTATTCAATCACAAAAGTACAAGATGCCATCTTATTTTAAGCACAATAGCAGCCGAATGTGTCAGTAATGAGTGTGAGTGATGTTGTGCTTTCTGACATTTTGCTGTTGTAACTGTGGACCGTTACGTAGCAACAGGAAACAGACAAACTTCAGCTTTAATAATAACAGCACGTCAATAACAATAGACGTGCTCAATAACACTGAGCTGAGGTTGCTGAAAGCAACGTCGCGATTTTCATTACGACTCTGTTCTCATGAAAAAAGCACTTTCTCTGGTAAAAATCGCGACGTTGTTCTCGTGCTACTCGCTACCTGACACTCGGTGGTTACTGTCAGATAAACAGCGACACGTTACTCGTAAACGGAGCTTTCCAGCCAGACAGCTGAGACCACGTCTGTTTAAGGTGGCAGGAGTGTGTGATGGCTATTTAAGGTGGTATGACGTACCGTAGTCTTTAGGCAGCGGCGCCCGGGCGGACGGGTGGACCATGGCTCGGCGCCGCGGCTCGTGTACCGGACTCTGGTACTCGGACACGGGAAAGCGGCTCCGGGTCTGGGTTCTGCCGGAGGATCCTCCCCCCCTCTCGCTCCTCCCGCTCCTCCCTCTCCTCCTCCTGCTCATCCTCCTCCTCATCCTCCACCTCAGCTCTCTCCTCCCCTCCTTCTCCTCCTCTAGCTCATATTCCTCCTCTTCATCCTCATCTCTCTTCCTCATCTTCCTCTTCCTCTGTCAGCGCCTCCTCCTCCTCCCTCTGACCCTCCCCTCCTCCTGCTCCTCCCGGTCGTGTCTCTCCTTCTCCTGCACCTCCAGGTTCTCCTCTTTAGTCATGATGAAGATGCTGCAGCCTGAAAGAGAAGCAGTTTGATCAGGGTTTTTATCCAGTCAGAGCCATCAATAGCAATAATCAATAAATCAGCGTGTACGTGGAAGAGGATCAGGGCCACTGAGGAATAAATAAATAAATAAATAAATAACAATAATTCTGACGCCACCCAGACCCATCCTTTTTTCCAGAAATTTATTTTTTTTAATGTTCTGAGAAAAAAGTCTTTATTTCTCAGAATTTCTTTTTTTTTTTCATCCTGTGAGCGCGAGTCTGTGAAAAGAGCCGCTGCTGGAAACACAAGTAGTTAGAACCACTGATCCGGATGCACCAGGCCGGGTCCGGCTCAGACCCGTGCGGCTCACCCGACCCGGCCCGGCTCGGACCCGGTCGGCTCAGACCAGTCCGGCTCAGACCCGGTCCGGCTCGGACCCCGGTCCGGCTCAGACCCGGTCCGGCAGGAGGTCCGGCTCAGACCCGGTCCAGCAGGAGGGTGCGGCTCGAACCGGTCCGGCTCAGGCCGGTCAGCTCCAGACCCGGTGCGGCTCAGACCGGTCAGCTCAGACCCGGTGCGGCTCAGACCGGTCCGGCTCAGACCCGGTGCGGCTCAGACCCGGATCCAGACGGCTGTGGAGTGCTTGTGTGGGACGTCCTCACGCCGACGCTTCCGTCCATCATCACGTCTGAGCTGGATTAAATCTGCGCTCCACTTTAGCAAATGAACGAGGAGCTGAAAGCCTCCAGCAGCCGCTCCTTCATCATCATCATCCTCCTTCCACCCGAAGCATGAAATATACGAGCCACTCTTTATCTTTTATTCTCTCCTTCCTGCTGGAAATTAAAACACAGTCTTCCTGAATGTATGAGGACAATTATCTCCATCGGTTCAAATGCAGGATTACGCTCAGTATCTAGGCAGCCAATCACACGCGCAGCATCGATGCAGACGTGCTGAAGTTCAACCTGAGCATCAGGATGAGGAGGAAAGAGGATTTAGTGGTTGTTGGTCTGAGTTTTACTGGGATTTAAGCAGGAAACGCTGCTGGTCATGAAAGCGTGAATGGTAGAAATGAAGAAAGTTCTGGAGGTAAAATATTCCACAGTCAGCTGAAAGCTGGATTATAAGAACATGGAAGTGTTTGGGAACGGCAGCAGCTCAGCCATGAAGTGTTCGTCCACGTAAACTGATGGAGCGGGTCAGAGATGCTGAAGCTCATAGTGAGAAGAGGTGGCCAACTTTCTGCAGAGTCAATCACTACAGACCTCCAAACTTCATGTGGCCTTCAGATCAGATCAAGAACAGTGACAGAGAGCTTCATGGGATGGGTTTCCATGGCGACCAGCTGCATCCATCCATCCATCACCAAGTGCGATGCAAAGCGTGGATGCAGTGGTGGAAAGCAGCCGCCACTGGACTCTAGAGCAGTGGAGGTTCTCTGGAGGACCAATCACGCTTCTCCATCTGCAATCTGATGGAGGGAGTTCTAGGTTTGGCGGTTGCCAGGACAACGGTACTTGTCTGACTGCACTGTGCCAAGTGTAAAGTTTGGTAGAGGGAGGATCATGGTGTGGGGGGTGTTTTTCATGAGCTGGGCTTGGCCCTTTTGGTACACACTCAGAAACAGAGGAACCAGTTTGTACCTAAAAGGGTCCAAAGCTTGTTGCTGGGGGGGTCCTTTCTGAAAGACATTTCTGTACCTTCATGGTCCATTTTTGTAAAATTTTATCAAGCTGTATGAGTTAATAAAGTACAATTAAACCAAATAAAGATGATGAATAAAAGTCAATAAAATAGAGATTATGACAACAATCAAAGATGCTAATAATAAATGAATAATTATTATAGAAATATTAGGCTTACTACATATATAATTATACATATAATTATTACTATGATTACTATGATTATCATAATATAATAACTATAATTATACTACTGTTTAGAAGTACTGCTATTTATAGTTATTGTACAAGCTACACACATGTTTCAATGCTGCAGGTACCCTTAGCGTGTGTTCAGACCTAGCGCGATTTGGGCGTCAAAATCGTGCCTGACGACTATAGTTGGACGCCGTGTCATTGAAAGTCCGACGCCTGTTTCCCAGCATCTTGACACCCTGACACGCGGCGACAGATGTCCAACCAACCCGCGCCGCCGCGCCGTGGGAGGAGCCTCTGCTTTCTCTTTTTCCTGTAACCGGTCTGTCTACACCATGGCAGGTGCAGGAGAGAGCGGCTCGGCTATATGTGATAAATAAAGCAGAGAACGTCATCGTCCGACATCTCTGCTCTGTGTCCAGTTCACAAAGTGATTCCAGGTGTTCTGATTGTGATGAGTTTCATCATTTACTCCAGGAGCTGCTGGCGAACGGCACTTTCAGCCGTCTGATCCGGTCCAGTTTAACGTCCCGCTGTCACGATGCGGGGCAGCATTATCAGCCCAGTTTAACGTCCCGATGCGGGGCAGCATTATCAGCCCAGTTTAACGTCCCGATGCGGGGCAGCATTATCAGCCCAGTTTAACGTCCCGATGTCCCGATGCGGGGCAGCATTATCAGCCCAGTTTAACGTCCCGCTGTCACGATGCGGGGCAGCATTATCAGTCCAGTTTAACGTCCCGATGCGGGGCAGCATTATCAGCCCAGTTTAACGTCCCGATGCGGGGCAGCATTATCAGCCCAGTTTAACGTCCCGATGTCCATGCATGCGGGGCAGCATTATCAGCCCAGTTTAACGTCCCGATGCGCGGGGCAGCATTATCAGCCCAGTTTAACGTCGATGCCCGATGCGGGGCAGCATTATCAGTCCAGTTTAACGTCCCGATGTCCCGATGCCGGGCAGCATTATCAGTCCAGTTTAGCGTCCCGATGCGGGGCAGCATTATCAGCCCAGTTTAACGTCCCCATGTCCGATGCGGGGCAGCATTATCAGCCCAGTTTAACGTCCCCATGTCGATGCGGGGCAGCATTATCAGTCCAGTTTGACGTCCCGATGTCGATGCGGGGCAGCATTATCAGCCCAGTTTAATATCCGATGTCCGATCGCGGGGCAGCATTATCAGTCCAGTTTAACGTCCCGATGTCCGATGCGGGGCAGCATTATCAGCCCAGTTTAACGTCCGATGTCCCGATGCGGGGCAGCATTATCAGCACAGTTTAACGTCCCGATGTCTGATGCGGGCAGCATTATCAGTCCAGTTTAGCGTCCGATGTCCTGATGCGGGGCAGCATTATCAGCACAGTTTAACGTCCCGATGTCGATGCGGGGCAGCATTATCAGCCCAGTTTAACGTCCCGATGTCCCGATGCGGGGCAGCATTATCAGTCCAGTTTAACGTCCCGATGCGCGGGCAGCATTATCAGCCCAGTTTAACGTCCCGATGTCCCGATCGCAGGGCAGCATTATCAGTCCAGTTTAACGTCCTGTCGATGCGGGGCAGCATTATCAGTCCAGTTTAACGTCCTGATGTCCCGATGCGGGGCAGCATTATCAGTCCAGTTTAACGTCCTGATGCCGGGGCAGCATTATCAGCCCAATTTAACGTCCCTGATGTCCCGATGCGGGGGCAGCATTATCAGTCAGTTTAACGTCCCGATGTCGATGCGGGGCAGCATTATCAGCCCAGTTCAATATCCCGATGTCCCGATCGCGGGGCAGCATTATCAGTCCAGTTTAACGTCCCGATGTCCTGATGCGGGGCAGCATTATCAGTCCAGTTTAACGTCCCGATGTCGATGTCCCGATGCCGGCGGGGCAGCATTATCAGCCCAGTTTAACATCCCGCTGTCCCGATGCGGGGCAGCATTATCAGCCCAGTTTAACATCCCGCTGTCGATCGCCGGGCAGCATTATCAGTCCAGTTTAACGCGTCCCCATGTCCGATCACGGGGCAGCATTAT